>JAJMCN010000062.1:0-26464 GCA_030573035.1 Pichia nanzhaoensis | reverse complement strand
AATTGGGCTTGAGCTCAGCAGTAATCCGTAGAATCATCTTTATCATTTTTTGATCCATGCACTATTGGAAAACCTTCCAATTTTCGAGCATTGGGAAGTCAAAAAGCTTCATGTCCCACATTTTCATTTCCTGAAGAAGTTTTTTAACCAACTATATAAAAGATAATCCATAAAGGCTATCGTGATATTGATTTATAGAAAGAAATCACTTCTTCGTCCACAAACACCTTCCGGCGATCGAAATTAAGTATCTGAAGTCCCTTGGATGAGACACAACGACTGATGGCAACATAAAGCTGTCCCTTTTCGAAAATTTTACGTAAATCAACTTTAACTCTTTGAAGTGTTTGACCTTGGCTCTTATGAATTGACATTGACCATGCCAAAATAATAGGCAACTGCCTTCTAACCAATTCACTTTCTGCTCCTTTACCAAAATCCGGCTTAAAATCACTTTCCTCAATCAAAAGATAAATCGAACTGGATTCTTCCTTCACTGTAAATTTTACAAACGGTAATAATGCATCTTTAGGATCGTAACTTTTTATCAATTCATGAATAAGTTCTGCTGTGAAAGGATCAACTAAATGTACATCATTGTACGATTGATCGTTTGTCAATTTAGATTTATTGAATAATATCAATGAGATTTTCTCCAAAATTGCCAGGCTCGATGCTGATAAATCATGACCAAATCTTGCTTGAAAACTGTTGAAAATTGGTTTTGTCAAAAATGCAACAATTATCCCGAGTTGTCCATTAACAAGACGATAATCGATATCATTTTTAATTAGCATAACTTGGGCTCCGATTTTCAATCTTAATATCGGCGAACACATAAGAAGCTCAAAACTCTTCTTAGCCTTATCATCAATTTTTTCACCATATATTGAAATATCTTTACAGGGGATGATTATTTCAGGACCTTTCAAGTTGTTCAATTTACCTAGATTGGACCGCTCAACTTCTTCTCTGGTTGGAAATAATTCGGTTGGCTCGATTCCATCCTTGAAATCAATTGTTCTGCTTAGTTTTTTCAGTTTATTTTCAATTTTATAATCAATGTTTCCAACTCTTAAAGAATTTAAAATATCAATCAATTCGGAATCACCCATTTGTCTGAAAACTGTAGAAAGTATAATATTTTCATTAACTATTTCATTCCAAGATTTAGATTTGAAGCAGTAGTTGATGGAGCCTGAGTTGAATTTATTAATCGGTGGTAATTGTAAAAAGTCACCACAAATGACAACCTGAATTCCTCCAAACGGTTTTTCACTTCTTTTAACTTTTTTAGCAAGATAATTCAATTTATCAAATAGTTCTGAATCTAGCATACTAATCTCATCTATAATTAACACTGTCATTCTTCTCCAGACCATATACTTATCCATATTCTTCTTAATTCTATTTAGCAAAACATCGGCAGGTTCTTTACCTAGACCGATACCAAAGAGCCTTTGGATTGTCTGGCCACCAATATTAGAGGCCGCTAAACCGGTTGGTGCCGATATACCAATATTGGACTTGCCATATCTTGTTTGCAATTTCTTGATAATTAATTTCAAAAGGAACGATTTACCGGTACCTGCAGATCCGGTGAAAAAAATGTTTTTCCTTTTATTCAGAATAGCATCCAATACTCTTTGCTGTTCTTCACTTAAATCCACGCCATCAATGGTGGTATCAATAGCCACTAAATGAGTATTAAAATTTTCTTGATTTGTCTGTAAATTAAAGTTCTTACGGCGATGACTTCCCACATCGACAACACTGCTTTGTTTGAGTTTGAAGTTTTGACGTACATTTAGAGAAGTCCTATTCATCCAAGGTAGTTCTCGAATATGCGAGTCTTGGTTTGATTTTGCGGGAGCAGTAGAGGAGAATATAGATTTTGAGCTTGATTTGGAGACAATTGATGTAGATTTAGAGGAAACCACAGATGATTTGCCAGAAAATTTCGACTGTGCACGTAGTACCGAGCTCAAGCTTGACTTTTTCGGTTTGGATATTTTGGCTGGTTGTACTTCTGGTATGTTTGAAGGGCTTGCAAGTTCCAAAGATGCCTTTGTTGGTTTGAAAGAGTCGATTTTGTCAAACAGTGATGAATTCGAACGGGATAAAGACGTTTTGGATTTGGGCAAGGATTTCCTCTTGTGCTTGTCCAGCAAGGCAAACGGAGAGGACATGTTCTGTTTTAGAGAGTGCTGAGATTACTGTCTATGATTAAAGATACAAAAAAAACTTTACATAAAAAGCACAAAAGTCAAAATCTATTGTTAATACAAATAATAGTACTTCGGTGATGGAAAAGTAAACAAACGCGTGCAACTCACTCAACGACATGTTTCTGATCCAAAGAGGACGATTCCAAGTACTTATCCTCCACCACACCGTTACGCTGCAGCCATGCCTGTCCAGAAAGAAATACGCCATCTGGATCCATCTGGTGTCTGGCTTTCCTCCATTTTACGAGATCATCACCGTACCATTCCATCATTTTGTCCTTGGTGACAATGGAATTATCGTAATTTTTCGCCCAGTGTGGTTTACCGCCTGCAGCTTCCATGATTTCTTCAAAGATATGGAACCAAGGCTTGTAATCGGTTGGATAGTCAAATGGCCTGTAAATGGTGGCATTTATGTACATTGTTAGTTGCGAGTTTGTAACTTTGCCAATTGGTAAATAGTTGAGTCTTGGCGTAGTATCTAAATAGGGTCTTAAAATATTACCAAAAATTGGACCTTTGTCGATCAACTTTCTATCAGATAAATCTTGCTCATTGGCATTGGGAATGAAGGTAGGCAATGTGGTATTTGAACAACGAATTTCGATTGGTGAATGGACGTAAAATTCCTTTGATTTTTTACCTTCTTCGATTGAATTTTCCAGTAATCTAATAATATCAGGACCATTAATGAGTGGACACGCCCATTCATCGACGTATTGATGGAAAAGACAATCCATATTCAGACCATCGACGGAATTTTGTACTGCGATGTCACCATTTCTATTAAAAGTTTCAATCAGACCGTATTGCTTAGAGAAAACAAATTTTTCAACAAACGGTGTTAATTTAGGCACAAATTTGACACAAATGTAAAGCAGAGATTCATAGAATAATCTACCAAGGAAGGTACCGTACCAAGATCTACGTGGGTGAGAAATCGGATCTGTAGTTTTGGAAGCTCTCCAAAGAATACATTTTTTGGTATAAGGGAACCACCAAATTCTAATAAACTCGTTGGAGGTCCAAATAGAATCAAATTTTTCAATCAGTGTTTCAATGTTTATCACTTCTTGAATGGATTTGAGTTGGAATTTGGGGACGACTCTGAAAGTCACTTCGGTGATAAGCCCGATTTTACCCAACGATAGACAAGCAGCTCTGAAAATTTCGGTATTTTCGGTTTCACTACAGTTGACTAATTCACCGAGTCCATTAACCAATTTCAAATTGACAACTTGACTAGAAACAAGGCCATGGTATTGAGAAGAACCATGGGTACCAGTTGAAATTATCCCTGCTAATGATTGCTCGGAAATGGAACCTAAATTTTGAATTGCCAAGCCTTTACTTTCTAGAATTTCGTTCAATTGATAAACTCTCATACCGGACTGTGCCGTAACATCGGTATATTTACCATCGACGGATTGTTTTTCGTGTAAAAACTTGTTGAATTTGTCAAGGTTAACTAACCATTCGTTGATTGGATTGGAAGTAATGGTCAAATCGGACGGGGAATGGCCTGATCCGACAACCATTAACTTCTTGTTGAGTTTTCTGGCATTGTTGACGATTTCCTTGATGTCGTCCAGGGTACTTGGCTGGAAGTAGAACTGGGGCGAACATTGGTACGTGTTTGCCCAGGTATGATGGATCTTGGGCACTTTGATCTTTGCCAGAGTAGCAGGGAGTGAAGATGACATATACGACGGGAGGGCTGGGGCTAAGAGGGTTGGGTTTTGCAGAGAAATTGGAGATTGAAACTGTACAGAGAATATCTAGACTACATACAACAGAGAGAAAAAACGGAAAAACAAAGAGTCAAAAAAAGAGAAAAGAAGTTGTTGACGAGATTTTCATTTTCATTTTCATTTTCATTTTCACTTTCACTTTCACTTTCACTTTCACTTTCACTTTCAGTGGTTTTCGCTTTCGGTTGCAACACACTACAAGACGTTGATGATGTCGTCGTAGATGTAGTTGAGCAGGTCGGGCACATAGATGCAGTTCTGGACAAACTCAAACTTGTAAGCCCTGAAGATGTCAACTCCCAGCGGGTATTTGAGAAATTCCTTGATTAGTAAACAAGTACTTATATTGATTTCGTTGAGTTTTAGGTAATCGTTGTATCCGTAGTTGAATCTCTCAATTTCAACTTGTTCGCTTTCGGCCAATTCGGGTTTGAAAAATTTGGATGAATTGTTGTTACTTAATTCATTGTTGTAATTAATAAGGGCATCGTTTTTCCCGATTTCCAAATTGACAATCTCCAATCTCGGTTCAATTCCTTCGATTATGAATTTCCTACCCTCGTTATTAGGAAGCTGAATAACTTTAGCCTTACTTTGGGGAAAGGCAAATTGAACGTTTTTAATAAACTCAACAGCAGGTAACAATTTTTTTTTATTGAACTGACTTTCATAGGACCTCCAAAGTTCGATTTGGGTTATGTTACTGAATTTGTTTGGTTTGAAGCAACACCTTAGCCAAGAAGTTGCCCTTTGAGGTTCTTTTAATTTATTTAATTCTTTGAAAAGCAAATCATCAGATTGAATATTTGGTATTTTCGTATTAAAATCTTCCTTTTTCAATATTCTTTTATACAGTCTAAGGTAATTTAAATTATGAATGTTAAATTCTGTTTTGAAATTTTGTTTGTAAATCATGAGCATTGGTAAAATCTTTTCAAGTATCAATTTTCTATTTAAATCGTTGACAATCAAATTAACTAAATTTTGTTCTTTAATTGAAATATACTGAATAAGAAAATCCAAAGACGTAAGAATGATTTCATCATCTATCGAATTACTATTATTGGACAATATTAGAAAGCTCAGAGTTTTATTTAGGAATTCGTCATCAATGAGAACACTAGCATCGTTTTTGTTTGGTAAATCGGATGAACCATAAAGATATCTGCTGATTGATCTTAGTATTGTAATTGAAGTATTTTTATCGTTATTTATTTTGAATATTGATAATAGTTTATTGAAAATCGCATCATCTTTATGAATGGGACTCAAATAAGATGAGATATTTTCGATTATATCCAAACTGTATTTCAATAACTCTTTGAATTGATCGTTTTCGAAAAAATTCAAATGATTAATTGAATCATTATAGATATCCAAAAAGGACAGTATTATTTCTCTCAGTTTGACATTTAGACTCAGAATCTGGCAATTATCGACATTTTGAATGAGGTTTCTGATGATCAAAAAGCAGTCTATCTTAACATCTATTTCGATTTGTGCGTCCTGTAGATATTTCAAAAGATAGTCGACTAAGAAGGAGTATTCTTTCTTCAAATTGATTTTGGACGGATTGTTGTTGGAGAGAACAATTAGTAAATTGAGAATATACTTGATTTCATCAAGCAGTTCTGACTCAAAAGACATTTTGATTCTCTCCAACTGCTTGACACCTTGGTGGTTTAGACCGTTTATATTGTGATACGTGAACTGGTGCTCGTTTTTGAGAATCTTGTTGTTTTCAATGAACTTTGCCTCTTGTTTGGCTGTTGGAACGGGGTCAATGGGGAACATTTTGATCAGCTCCTGCACAGCAGGAGCTGACGCCATGGAGGTGATTGTTGCCGATGGTGCTGTTGCAGACATGGGGTGGGAAGGGGGGCAGCTGTAGCTGGGGAGTTGGAGGTGGTGGTGGTCGTCGTTCCACAAGAAGATACTGGAGCTGAGCATTTGATTTGGTTTAATTTGGTTTTTTTTCTTTTTTTTTTCTTCTTTTTTGCCCAGATCGACGCGTCGTCAGCACGGAAGACGACGCAACTCTGTGGGTCACGTGCTCGGTGGAGGCTGCAACAGAGATACGTGCTTCTGTACATGTAGAGACAGAGCCTCCGAACATAGGGCCTGCTCCGGTTGTTAGCTACATGTACGAGTTCACAACAGGGAAGTAGCACGAAGTCTTGCAAATCATGGACGTGGATTTAGTTTGAGGTTGGCTGGTATGTTAGTTATGGTATGTGGTCACCATAACGATAGATTTTAGTGCTACAGCTACATGTGTGGCTATGCTGGCTGGAGCCATGATGTTTGCCAGTTTTTCCAAAGACAATCGAAGTTTGAAGAATATCCCCAAGTGGAGAGCTGGTCCAGTAGGCATGGTGAGATGGCCTTTGTTTTGCATGAGGTTCTGCCGAAAAAAACGCATCTGATAGAACCACTGGCACAATATAATGTCTGTCTTGGCAAAACCAAGCTATGACATCGGTACATTCTGAAGCTAGTCCACTATACACTGAACGAACAACTGCGCAAAAGATTGACCACTTTGTGCTCCACAACTTCTCTGTATAACAGATCATTCTCGCAGGCACAAAATAGTTCCCTGTGTCTTGTGTTCCTGGTATTAGTGGTCCGGCAGTTGATGTCGTTATTATGATGCATTTTACTTCTAGCAGATCTGCATCTGGTGGTGTTAGCTTACTTCGGATCTCTAGATGCCGATAACGCACGCTACGGTTTTGCCGCTTGAGAAAACACACCAATCTGTTTCCAAAACTTCCCCCTTCCCCCTCCCCCTTCTCTGGCCTGGTTCAATCACTCCAACATATGCCATCTGTTCTGTCTGCTGCTGTTGAAGCCCCTGCATCTGTGGGGCATTGGGGCATTTGGGCATTTGGGCATTTGGGCATGGGCCGTGCCCCTGTTGAGGAGCTCTGCACGAACGGCATTTCGGCGTAGCACTTGCCGTTTTGGGGAGGTGAAGCGGTTTGCACAACGGACATTCCCCGTGTCCTGATGATAAGAGATAATAGATAGAACAAACCTTATCTTCATTGCATCCCATATCCATCGCCAGCTCATCTCATCTCATCTTGTCATCTCAACCGCACATGTATATAGCAGAGACATATTCCACTGTGCATACGGCATATTTGACTTCCCCGGCTGACTTGCTCGGATGCTAGCCAGATGTCAGAAAAGGAAGCAACTAGACACCCGGGTTTCTCCCCCATCACCTCAGTACACTCGCAGATAAACAACATCGCAGCAGCTGCATCCCATGTCAGAGCTATAGATGCCAGGACTGCACATTACGACAATGAGTTGTTGGCCGAAATCGGTTACAAACCAGAACTACTCAGAAGGTTCTCAACCTTCCAGATCTTCGGTATTGCCTATTCCATTATGGGTATTCTACCTTCAGTTTCTTCGCTTCTGGGGACTGCATTGACTGCTGGTCCTGCTGGTGCCGTTTGGTCTTGGGCAATTGCATCCATCTTCATATTGTCCGTTGGTGTTTCAATGTCGGAACTGGCTTCCGCAATTCCAACCTCGGGTGGTTTGTACTACTGGACTTTTTATTATGCTCCGGAAGCATGGAGAGTCCCCTTATCTTTCCTAGTTGGTACAACCAATACATTGGCCCTTTCTTCCGGGTGTATTTCTGTGCTTTATGGTAGTGCTCAAGAAATCTTGGCAGCAGTTTATCTCACCCAAGACGGTAACTTTGATATTAACGTTGGTAAAACGTATGGTGTTTTCGCCGCTTGTGTTATTGCTGGTGGTATTGCAACTTGTGTGTCCTCGAGTAATGTTGCTCTATTACAAACAGTCTCTTCAGCCTGTCATACAGGTTTGTTGGTCCTCTTCCTTATTGCTTTACCAATTGGAACCAAAATCAATAAACATGAATTTAACTCAAGGGGGTTTATATTTGGGACAGTACAGAATCATTCCGACTGGCCAATAGGTTGGCAGTTTTGTCTATCCTTTATGACTTCCGTTTGGACTATTGGTGCCTTTGATTCCTGTGTTCATATGTCAGAGGAAGCGGAAAATGCAAGTTATGGTGTCCCCATTGGTATTACTGCCTCAATTACGGCTTGCGGCTTTATAGGATTTGGTATTCTAATATGTACAACGGCATGTATGAATCCAAACGTCGCAATGGTTTTGGCTACACCGACCGGTTTCCCAATGGCGCAAATAATTTATGATTCTTTGGGGAAAAGTTGGGCAATTGCGTTGATGGCTTTAATGGCAACCTGTCAATGGTTAATGGGTGCCTCGTTGGTTACCGCAGTATCAAGACAAATCTGGGCATTTGCTAGAGACGATGGTTTACCTTTTTCATCCATTGTTAAAGTCGTCAACAAAAAACTCAAAGTTCCTACTAGAGCCGTTATTCTAGCTTGTCTAATTTCGTTGGCTATAGGATGTCTTTGTCTTGCCGGTGTTGCTGCTGCAAGTGCGTTATTTTCACTCGGAGTTTGTGGTAACTATTTGGCCTGGTGTACACCGATTTTCTTGAAACTGACGTATGGTAAATCCAAGTTCAAGCCGGGCAGTTTCTATCTTGGTCCACTCATGTCTGAGATTATCGGTTGGATTGCTTGTGCATGGGGGTTGTTTATCATGGTCTTAGTTTGCTTCCCGGCAACCAGAGTTGTCACTAAGGAGAATATGAACTACTGTGTCGTTATTACAGGCGGAGTGTGGGTCTTATCGATGATTTATTTTTTCACTTATAAATACAAATACTATCATGGTCCAAAGAGTAATTTGGATGATGCTGATTCGATGCATACGGATTCCGATACTGATGTGATCAAATTGAAACATGAACCAAAAGTCTAGGCCTTATGATCTGCATTTTACATTTTACACTTTACATATTGTGGTTTATAGTTTCTAATTATTTATTGTTTAACGTTATTTAATAAATGTTTTACAAAAAAAAAAGAAAAATAGTTCTACTGAACCAAGCTAAACATATAGATGACGACTATTCCAAATTCACCATTCAAGAAAGCATTGGTTTGTTTTCCATCCAAGTAGCACTTCATCAGCAACCTTCACAAAAGACCAGGCGGCTCAGCTTTTTGCTCCCCTTGCAATTATGCAAGTACATTATGTTTCTGCCAACCTCTCCCACAAAAATAGATTCTTCACCAAAGTAACACCATACCTGTTTTTGAAACTTGAATTTATCAGTTACGTTAATGGCGCTATAGGGAGGGTTTTAAAATAAAACTGGACCAAGTCAAGATAGAATAAAGTCACAATCACAGAAGTTAAATAGTGGCTATAAAGGCACATGTCCTTTGATAATCACTATTTATTTCATGCAGTTGTTACTCCACTCTTCACTTATCTCCAGCGTATTTTTAAAACCCTCTCTTTATCGCCTCAATGTAACTGTTAAAATCAAAGATTGTTCCGAAAAAACTGAGTATTTGCTACCAGGCAAGAATTGGTTGCAAGAGCATCGAATGAGCCGTCAATAGAGATTGAGAGGAAGACTCCTCGTCAACCGCTGGCTTAGATAATAACTTCAATCAAGAAGGCCATTGCAGAAGGAGGCGTATTTGGCAAGAAAAACAGGGTCCTGTAGAGCTCTGGACAAGGGCAAATTGCCTGTCCCTGTGAGAAAACAGAATTTTTTATTTTTCATTTTTTTTATATTTTTTTATTTTATGTTTTATTTTTTCTCTGTAATACTCTCTGTAGAAAAAAAAAAAGGAAAAGGAAAAAAATAAAGCCCGATGCGGGGCTCGAACCCGCAGCCTTTTGATTGCAATGAAACCATAAGAGTCAAACGCTCTACCGATTGAGCTAACCAGGCATTTATGGCGAGAAAAATATACAGTGTGATCAGACAAAAAGTAAAAGAAAATGCAAATTCACACGGATCATGAGAATGAACCTGTTGTACTCAAGATAGCAAACTGTTGCATGAATATCGTGATTAAGTATGAGTTCCCACGTTGGAAAGAGTATTTTACGATTTTTGTCTTGTTGTAAAGTGTTCTTGCTCCCTCCCTTTTTTCTTTTTATTTTTTCTTCTCTCTTTCAAACATCTTTTACGAAACCCCTGAGAAATACACGAAGTGGAGGCTGATTGAAAAAGGCGGCCGCAAAGATTATTACCACTGCTGCTTAAAATATGGAAGGACTATAAAAATAACTAGCTAAATAGACTGTAATTTGATGGCATCACCCTTATAGATGATCTGCTCGGCTTCCCAGGAATGGTTTGGCTTCAATTCAATGAAGTCGTGCACGTGACCTGGCTCGATGCACACCATTTTCTGGTATCCTGACTTAGGCAGGAAGTCGGCCATGCCGTCTGACTTGTGGATCCAGGGGTTCCAGACAACGACGTCGGGTAAGTTGACCCTTTGGATGTTGTGGACAACCCTGCCCAACTCGATGACTTGGAGGATTTTGCCGGTGGGGACGTTTTTGTAAATTCTGTCTAGCTCGCCATTGAAATCAATAGCCGGTGCCTTTTCGGTGTATGTTTCTGCGAGCAGCTGGTCGTAGCATGTTTCGCCGGGAAGGTTGTTGACTAGGGTGTCATCGATTTCGTTGACCTGCAAGTAGGTGTGGAAAAGCCAGTTGAATTTCCAGGGTTTGGAATCGGGGTTGGACACTTCAATGTGGGTTTTCAAGTTGTCGCCGTTGAGGGTGATGGTTAGAATTAGGGTGAAGTCGTTGTCGCCGTGGTCCCATTTGCTGTAAACGTCCGGATTTGCCTGTTCTGGACTGAGTGCAAACTGGACGGTGGGGGGGTTTTCGGTTGTTTGGCCCAAGAACTCCCAGGTTGAGTTTCTTGCAAAGCCATGCTGTGGGAGGGACTCGAATCCGGCCACGCTGGATTTGCCAAAGACGGGGAACACGAGTGGGATGCCACCACGGACGGGTTTGGAGGCGTCTAGTTTGGCGCCCTGGGAGAGCCACAGCTGTTCGGCCGTGTTGATTTTCCAGGAAATGACGGTGGCACCGTACTTGAGGATGGTTGCGGTGGAGTTGGAGGTGGAGTTGGAGAGGACGACGGTGTCTCCCAAGTCTTCGACGGCCATTGTTGGGTGATGGAGAGGAGTTGGAGTTGGAGTTGGAGGAGAAGGAGGAGGAAACGCTGAAGCAGACGGAGGGACAGGAAATCGGCGCTGGGGAGGGTGTTGATGGAGTGCAGACAGGAACGCATGGTTGTAGGCCTGTCTGGACGTTACGACTACGGCAGATGCAGCACACGCCTGACATGGGGGCAGCTGGGGGCTACAACGGCGATTGCGATGTGGCGGATAAGACTTGACAGATATTATTGTATAATGCTATCACGATGAGGCTCCTGGGTGGACGATCCAGCCAGGAGCTATGGAGCAGCGTCTTCTTGCTGTTGCTGCTGTTGCTTTTCATCCTGCTGCAGCTGCAGCTGTTCGACTTCCTGCTGCAGGGCCTGCAGCTCCCCGTCGAGTCTGTGGAACTCCTGCACTGCATCCTGTGGGACGGCGGCAAAGCCCTCCTGCAGGTCCAGCAGCTGCTGGACCTTGTTTTCAATGGCGTCCAGCATGGTCTCCATGCGTGAGGCAGCGTGTTCGGCCCTGTTGAGCTGCAGATACGTCTCTGCAACGTCCTGCTGGCTGGTGGACATGATCATTGGCTGGCCAGCACAGGCAGCTGAGCAGAGCAGCTGAGCAGCACAAGAAGCTGCGTGGCAAAACGAGCAGGAGCGCCTGCGTGTTGCGGGTGCAAATTGGAGGCGGTTTCCTGTCGCCACTGCAGCAGGAGGTGTTCTTCTGGGTCCGACGCAGCAGAGAACACATCAGAGAAGAAAGCATGATTGGCAAGGTGGTGCTCTGCATTGGGCTGCTCTGGACACACGTCTGGGCAGCAACCCGTTTAGAGACGCTTGTGTTGTGTGAGGAGAGAGAGACGCCGGACGCCACGTATGCGGGCGTCCTGGCGGTTCTGGCGAAGAACGGACTGGACGTGGTGACGGAGTACGTTGGCAGCGACTCCGATGTGGCTCTAATGGACGTGAACGGAGAGCTGCTGTACTCCAACGTGGTGGTGTTGCCCAACCGGGCCAAGAAACTCGCCGGAGGCGTTGACCACAACAGTCTGCTGGCCTTTTCCAAGAAGGGCGGCAACATTCTGCTTGTCAGCACCGACCAGGGCATCCAGATGGACGAGAACCTGTTCCTCAACGAGCTGGGCATCTATCCGTCGCCACGCGGGTACAAGTACGTGGACTACCACGAGCACGAGCACGAGCACGACAACTACGGCTCCATCAACAACTACATCTTGTCTGCGTTTCCGGAAAACCTGTCCTTGGCAAACGCCTCGGTGGCGTTGGTGTCCAACTCGCCGTTCCTCGTACCGCTGCTCCAGACGTCTGAGAGCTCCTTCACGTACAACCGGGACCAGGGCCCGCTGTCCGCCGACTCCGTGTGGCACTCGGGCAACCAGGGCCACGTGTGTGTTGCCTTCCAGGGCCTCAACAACGCCCGTGTGCTGTGGATGGGCACCGACGTCTTGCTGGCCGACGAGGCCGCCGCCAACGACGTCATTCGCTGGACGTTCAACATGAAGTCGGTCATCCGGGCCACCCAGTTCACCCACCAACGGGTCGACGCCAACGGTGCCGCCCTGCCCTTTGTCGACGCCGACGACTACTACAAGGTGAAGGATCTGACCGCCGTCGAGCTCGGACTCTCGGCCTACGACGCCGACTCCGACACCTGGGTCCCGTTCGTTGCTCCGGCCAACGACGTCCAGCTGGAACTCTCCATGCTGGACCCATACTACCGGCTCACCCTCAACCACACGGCCAATACCGGCCTCGAGGCCGTCTACTCCACCACCTTCCGGCTCCCAGACCAGCACGGCATGTTCACCTTTGCCGTCGACTTCCGTCGTCCAGGACTCTCCTTCGTCTCCGTCCACGACGTGGTGCCTGTCCGCCACCTGGCCAACGACGAGTATGCCCGTTCCTGGAGCATCCCCAACTCCAGCGTCTACATGGCAGGCTACGGCGTCGTCGTCGCCGGCTGGCTGGCCTTTGTCGTGCTCTACGTGCTGTCCGCAGGCCGGGGCCGCGTCGCCGTCGCGAAGAAGAACGTGTAGCCGTGCATATACTTATACATATACATATACTTATACTTATACTTATACTTATACTTATACACAATCATCAACTCCTAGCTGCCACGAACCACCTGGATGTGGTTCTTGGCCCGCCACTCGCCAAACTCCTTCGTCACCTCCACCACCTCGGCCGCCAGCTTCTTCTTCAGCTCCTCGAGCCCCGCCAGCGTCGCCCGCAGCTTTTCGCCGGCCTCCGCCGCCGTCGTCTCCACAAGCGCCCCGCCTGGACCCTCCGCCGCCGTCGCCGTCGCCGTCGCCACCATCCGCCACGCCCGCCGGCCGCCGTCAACGCCCGCCAACGTCGCCACCACGAGCTCGTGCTCGTACAGCTGCGTCTCCACCGAGACCACGTGCTCCTGCAGCGACCTCAGCGTCTGCTGGTAATCGTCGTACTGTGTCTGCAATGCCATGTCTGTGTGCTGGCTCGTGCTCGTGCTCGTGCCATCGTAGCTGCAGTTGTGTTGAGCTGGGCTGCTCTTGACTACACACACGCTGCAGCTCCTGCGCGCGCCACCGCAGGGGAGCGTGTTTCGGCGCGTCCATCGACGCCTCCCCGCGTCCATCGACGCCTCCCCGCGCCGCGTGGCGCCGCGTGGCGCAGAAACGTTTCGACACATTACCTACATTACATTCCCCAGATTTATCCCTTGTAAGTCCTTTTTCAGAGATATTTCAAAAACTGACACGAAGCAGCTCCTTGTGTTGGAAGCAGTCCACCTCATTGTTTTACCGCGCATCAATCCATGTACCGATGAGGGAAATGAAGCTCTAAGTTTCTAGCGATACTAGGTTGCAGAGTTGAAACAAGTTTGCCTGTAAGATGTATTCTGCTGATTCGGCTGGCTCAAGCAACGCAAGTGACAAGCAAAAAAGGGTCAAAGTTTTCCAACATCGTCCTACTTCATTAAGCGAGGCGAAGATGCACTACACAATACCATTATAAAAGAAATTGATTGATGCATCATTTTCTCTTGATCTTGGTTCTTTCGTGCTCAAATGAACACTTTCCCCAAGAGGCGACGAAGACATAGAAAATACTACACAAGCACTTTGATGAAAGATTGACACTCGATGAGGTTCCGTCACTTGTCATTTGTATCAGTATCATCATCACTTTCTTCGCTCTTCTTTGGCAGCCGAGCCTCCCCGCCACTACGCACCGCCACTGCGCACCGCCACCACCGCCTCGCAGCGGAGGCACAGCGCGTTCTCTGCAGCGGCAGCATGTTTCCAGCATCGCGGACACTTGTGCAGCCGCGACTTGTGCAGCTGCACCTGCTGCGCTCCGGACGCCATTGGCCGACGCTCGACGCCCGACACCACGAGGAAGTCGGCCAGTTCGTCGTCCGTAAAGCCATCGGCGGCCTCCAGACCGCTGTCCACCACCACCACGGCCTCCAGAGGACTGCTGATCTGCCCCGCAGCCCGTAGACCCGTCGCCAGCCCGTTCACGGTGCTTTTGAGAGTCAGCAGCCGCCCGATCCGAGCCTCGGCGTCAGCATCCCGCCGCAAATACTCATCGTTCTCATACCACCCCCGTTGGAACGGTGTCGCCGCCCCCGCCGTCAGCCCGGCGGCCATGTTGTTCCACACCTCCTGCACCAGCACGGGCAGCACGGGCGCCAGCACCGACACCAGCACCTGCAACACCTGCTGCAACACCACCAACGTGCCCACCCGCTTGTCGCAGTCCAGCGCGTCCGTGTACAGCGTATCCCGACGCACATCGAAGTAGCTGGCGGACAGCTCGACGTTGATGAACTGGTTGACGTGCTTCACGACCCGGAAGTAGTTGTGCCGGCGATACTCCCGCATGCACTCCTCGTAGAGCGTCGCCAACCGGCTCAACACATACCGGTCCAACACCGCCAGCTGCCCGTAGGGCAGGCTAGCATCAAACCCGCCGAGGTTGCCAAGCAGGTACTTGAACGTGAACCGCAGCTTCTTGACGTTGTCGCCAACGTGCTTCAACACGGTCGGCCCAACATTGATGTCGTTCGTGTAGTCACTCTGGGCCACCCACAACCGCAGGCCGTCCACTCCGAGCCTGGCAATGCTCTTGTCCCGGTTCCCGTGCAGAATGTCCGCCGGAGAGATCGTGTTACCAACACTCTTGGACATCTTCTCCCCCTTCTCGTCAAGCGTGAAGCCGTGGGTGACAATGCTCCTGTACGGCAGCACCACCCGTGTTCCCTCGTTCGTGCCCACCCTGGTCAACACACTGCTCTGGAACCACCCCCGGTGCTGGTCAGATCCCTCCAGATACACGTCCGAGAGGTATCCACGGGCCTCCGCCTGCGGCAGCAGCCCTTCGTCGGCCAAATACTTGGCCACCGTCGTCCAGCTGCTTCCGCTGTCAAACCACACGTCCATCGTGTCGGTGCCCAACACGTAGTCGCCCGCCATGTGCTGGTACGACGCCGGCAGCCACTTGCCAACACCACCGGCACTCCTCTCAACCTGCTCAAACCACCCGCCAACGTCCTCCTCCCGAATCACCTCGATGATCCGTTCAATGACCGCATCGTCCAACAACGCTTCCCCCGTATCCCGGTGGTACAGAACCGGAATCGGTACCCCCCAGCTCCGCTGTCTCGAAATGCACCACTCGTTCCTCGTACGGATGAACGAGGTCAACCGCTTGGCCCCCCGTTCCGGATGGAACTCCACCCTCTCCAACAACGACCGGATCGTAACGTCCTTGATCTTGCCCACATCAATAAACCACTGCGGCGTAGCCCGGATGATAATCGGCTTCTTCGACCTCCAGTCGTACGGATACGAGTGGACATAGTTCTCGTCCAAATGAACCAAGACCCCCAACCCCCGGATCTTCTCAATCATCATCGCATTACCCTCCACAAGAACCTTCTTGCCTACCAGATCTCCCAAACTGGCTGCCACCTCACTCGTGTACCTGCCGTACTTGTCAACCGGCGAGTAGGGCTTTATCCCGTGTTGCAGACACACCAGATAGTCGTCCTGTCCATGGCCCGGCGCCGTATGCACCAAACCCGTACCGGCACTCGCCGTCACATGGGTGCCATGCAGAAACGGATACTTCTCCCCGTTGGCCAAAATGTCCGACCGGTACTCACTTCCCAGGATGTCCGACCCCTTGAAGTCGATATCCGTCGTCTCAAAGTCAAACACCCGCTGCAGCTGCGCAACAAGATCCTTGCCAACAATCATGTTGCCAAATCCACCCCGGCCCCTGATCAACGTGTAGTCAAATGCCTCGTTCACCGAAATCGCCAAATTCGAAGCTAACGTCCATGGTGTCGACGTCCACACCAAGGCAGAGACACCCTCGTTGACAACGTCCGGCCCCAGCTTCCCCTTCAGGGCATCACTAAATTCAACTATCGGGAACTTCACATATGCAGCCTTGGACCGGTGCTCCTGGTTGTACTCCAACTCACCCTCCGCCAACGCAGTTGCATTCTCACACCCCCAGAAAACCGGCTTCTCCTGTCGATGCACAAGCCCGTTGTCGAAAAACTTCTTGAACACCAGCAACTGATCAATGACATAGCTTTTGTTCAGCGTCATATACGGATGCTCAAAATCACCCATAATACCCATTTCCTGGAATTCCAGCGACTGGCTCTTTTGGGTAGTCCGTGCATGCTCGGACGCCAACTTAATGATGTCTGTTGGTGACAGCTTCGAGCATCTCAGCTCTTGCAGCTCCCTCTCAAGCACGGTCTTCTCCTCTTCACCTCGGGCCTTTTTCATCGCCTTTTTCAACCTTTTCTCAGTTTCTTTGCGTTCCTTGCCTAGTTTTTCCAGTGCTTTCAATTCAATGGGTAACCCGTGACAGTCCCATCCGGGTACATAATGCACTTTCTTACCACACATAAGCTCAAACCTATTGATAAAATCTTTGAGAATCTTGTTCAGCGCATGTCCAATATGTAAGTCCCCATTGGCATATGGCGGACCGTCATGGAGAATAAATAGATTTTCAATTTTCCTGTCCTTGACAGGTCTGGACATGTTCCATTCATAGAGATCCTTCGTGGTTTGCGGTTTCAAAACATTGTCTATGAGTTTCTGGTCTGATCTACCGCCAAATTTCGTCTTTGGTAAGAACACCGTGTCGGCATACTTATGCGCTGCATCGCTGTCTGAAGACGTGCATCTGGAAAGAACCAGTGGGAACGACCGCACTCTAATGGTCCTCTTCAAAACGGCTAGCATGCTTGACTCTCCCTGTCCTGTGTTCTGTCCTGCTCGTCCTGCCTGGCCTGGTCTGGTCTGGTGTGGTCCTACTCAAAACCTCTCTTTTTCGGTAACTTCGCCAAAAATGGAGAAAACGTTTAATTTCCAAATCTCATCGTTTCTCGACATTTGCGTTTTTTTCTCTTTCCACTCAGCTCTCTTCATCGTAATGAATAAAAAAAATAAAAAACAAAAAAAGAACAAAAAAAATTTCAGTTTCGGCATTATCTCTATTATCAACTGGTTCCTCTTTTCCTAAGGATACAGGACATGGATAGCACTATGCCAGAACGCAGCAACGAATGGGACCATGATCATGAAGTCCATGCCTACGTGCCTGCATTTGCACGTGAAATCCCCTCTGTTTCTCGTTCCCGAAGAAGCTCGTTCCTAGATGCCGGTGGGGTGGGTTCAATAAACAACTTTGCATCCTCATTGCAACGCTCAGTGAACTTTCTCTCCACCTCCTTTGAGTCTAATCAGGGAGCAGAACATGTCGATATTGACAACGTTTTATCAGGACACAACGGTCGTGCCAATTCCCCCGATACTAATGAACCTAGACTGCATAACAATACAGTTGAGACAATCTACGGATCCGTTGGCGATGCATGTAGCGTTGCATCAACGGACACAGATATTCAAGTTATCAAGGCAGGTGACGAGACAATCAAAGTTATATCGCTGAAATCTACAGCCTTACAAACTGTATTCAATTCTATCAATGTTCTTATAGGCCTGGGTATTTTATCGATTCCATTGGCAATGCATTTATCAGGATGGATTCTTGGTGTTTTCTGCATCTCCTTTGCCGCTTTTACAACAAGCCAGACTGCTGTTCTATTGGGAAGAATCCTCAAAAAATATCCTCACTTGAAAACATACCAGGATATTGGTATTTTCTGCTACGGAGAAAAAATCGGGTTTGTTATTCTGATTATATTCACCTTTGATTTGATTGGCGCAGGGTTGTCCATGATTTTGCTATTTGCCGATTCTTTCAATGCATTGTCTCCAGAAACATTTTCCAAACTGACACTCAAAATCGTCGTGACTTCTCTCCTGGTTATACTCAATTTACTTCCACTGAGAATTCTATCCTTCTTATCCTTAATGGGTATTATATGCACTACGCTAACGTGTTTGACCATTGGATTGTCCGGATGCATCAAAACGAGTAGTCCAGGATCGCTAATCAATCCAATGAAAACCAATTTATATCCTACGTCATTACTGGATTCATTTTTCGCATTAGGCTTATATCTTGCACCGTGGGGTGGTCACGCAACCTTCCCAGAAATATACAAAGACCAATTGACGCCCGAAAAATATGCTCCATGTATGCAGTACTCTTTCTCCTTTTCCTACATGATTGATCTAACGACCGGAGTGCTTGGGTTTCTGATGTTTGGAGAATTTGTCGACGATGAAATTACCAAGAATATCATCACTACAAAGGGATATCCGCAGTGGATCCCCACTCTACTTGTATTACTCATGGGACTGCTACCGATATCCAAACTTCCGCTTATCAGCAGACCGATCGTGACTATTCTCGATAGCAAGCTTGGGGAGTCCACAATTCAAAAAATCGCCAATAGAATCCTTTTAAGTGCCTTTTTCCTGATTTCCTCAATACTTCTTACAAACTTCGGGAAGGTGATGTCCCTCTTGGGAAGTTTGATCTGTTTCACGGTGTGTCTAACGCTTCCATGTCTCTACTACATGAAGGTGTTTGATGGTGAAATGGGTTCCGCGGAAAGAGTATGGTGGCGCATGCTAGTGGTGGTGGGTGTGGCGGGTGCGCTGTGTGGAACGGCGGCGGTGGTTCTCAAATAAAAAGGAGCTGAGCTTCTAGAGGAGGGGCTTGCAACATGGTTCTGCTCTGTTCCGGATGCAAAGGACGTCAGGAATGCTCTTTGACGACGGAGAGGACAGTGTGTTGGCGGCAGTATGGTTGCTGTCCACACTCAGCGGAAGCAGTGGCACGGGCGGCATCGGGGGAGCAGGCAATGGAAGTGGAGGCTCGGCCCGGAGCAGAAAGTCCATCGAAAAGATCGATATTGTCAGAACATGTAACTGTATAATCAACGTAAGCAACATGATGCCGCTTAGGAAGACGTCGAATTTGCTCTTTGGAACAGTGTTGGCGTACAAGAGCAAGTGTTTTCAGAATTGGAAGGATGTGAATAGCTGCAGGATGCTCATTCAGCGGTTAAACAGGGTGGTTGGGAACTCGACCGCTGCTTTGCAGGAGAAAACAAACCAGCGGAAGGCAATACACTTGTACAGAGACGATCCGGGGTTTGATATTGGGCAGGGATTGGTTGTGGATTTTGACTTTGGTAAATCTGCGGAAGATGGATGGAAGGATGATCAGGGATTCGAAAAAGTGGAGGAATTGGAAGTGGAGGATGCAATTGCAGACGACAAGACTGCCGTGGAGACAGCTACACAAAACGAATGGGACAATGAAGCCGGCCTAGATTTTAGGTTTGATGCAAATGGAGATCTTGTTGATAACAAAGGCGTGGAAAACTTGAAGGAATACAACGATGATATCAATGATGCGGATGATGTCAATGATGCAAATAAGAGTTTGATACAAGGTATGCACGGGTTTGATGGGTTTGAAGATTTTCTTGGATTTGAACCGCAGCCACAGGCACCGGAAACGGTGGTTGCAGAGAATGTGGTAGAAATGCCCGCTGAAGCGGTTGTACTGGAAGAGACACCAAGTAAGAGAAAGTCTGAAGGGGTTGTCAAAACATCCAAGCGATTGATCGTCGATCGAAACGTTAGTTTAGATGTCCCAACTATCAAGTCCATACGTGACGGCTATATCGAAAATGCGAAAAGACACCGCATTGAAATCATGGATAAGTCTGTGAATGCGGTACTTGATATAGTCATAGGGGAGTTTACAGATTTGGCGAGATACAGGGGTGGGTACATCAGAAATGAGGAGTTGGTGGCCGGTTATGACCATAATAATGTGGACACAAACATGGATCTCGGAATGGACATGGACATTGAAGTTGGTAGAAGACGGTACTCTAGATCATCATCTGTTTCATCCGTTGAAGAAGCACGTAGGGAGGTTGTTTCTAGAAATAGTGGCAGACACAGCAGCTCGTTTCAATTTAATTTTACAGGTGAAAACCGGCTTGATTTAAACATAGGATCCGAACCTAATTTCCTTGACGATATGGATAATGCCAGAATGGATATTTCGGTCGAGAATCCCGCAGGACTGGATTTGGGCAACGATACGGACGACGGAGTAACGTTGGACTCTGTTGAGGAATTTTATGATAAATTGACATCTCATGGTTCAAAAGTATTATTCAGTGAAGTCATTCCTAGGGAAAGCAATCATCGTGAAGCAGCGGGGTCGTTTATGCATGTGTTACAACTTGCTACGTGGAGTAGAGTGGAAGTGTTGCAACAGAGAGTATTCGGGGAAGTTGAAATTTCCGTACGCGTGTAATAAAAAAAAAAAAGAAAAAGAAAAAGAAAAAGAAAAAGAAAAAAACATGTTGACGTTGCTGTTTCATCCTTTTGTGTACTTAATTGCTAAATAATTGCTTTTTGAAGGCGTACGCCAGAAACAGACAATGCCAGAAGACAACGAGGTAACGACTGTTCCAGAGAAATGGACATGTTCAGCCAACGAGGCATTACATATATCAATTGGTATGTATAACTCTATTTTTGTACTGAAATATCAAACCTGATAGTATGGATAAATTTATATATGCAAGTTTTACAAAAAAAAATTGAAATAAACATTGAAATAAGTACTAACACTTTTTGCAGCTGAATCTACAAAGGCAGTGACGTTTCCACCTAAATTTACATATCCTATATTTGGTGACTCTGAACAAGTGTTTGGATATCAAGACTTGCGTATTGATTTGGCCTTTGACTGCTTGTCCATGAAGCCGTTGCTTGCGTATAAATATAGTGCCAAGCTGAGTGATGATATCAAACCAATCGAAAACATCATGGGTAAATTCTTACCCGTGGATGACTATGTATTGAAAAGTGAGAGTCAGTGGCTGGATTGTATTGAGGAGGAAAAGTTTGTATTACCCATTGCTAACCTTGCCTACGAGTATACCAAAGATGGGAATAAGTTTGAGATCTATAAGTTTAAATTGGCGCAAGATGAAATCGGTAAGAAGTTGTTATTGCGTACACAAATTTTAACGTTATTGTACATTGAAGCGGGATCTTATATTGAATCAAGTGATGGTAAATGGGAGCTATATGCAATTTATGATAAGAATGAAGATGAAGGTAAGGGTATTTTTGTTGGATTCTGTACTACGTATAAATACTGGAAATTCAGTGAAGATTACGATAATTTGGCAGTTGATGAGTTGCATTACAGAGGTAGGATCTCACAGGTCATTATATTACCACCATATCAAGGTAAGGGACATGGTAAGGAAATTTACGAAAAAATTTATCGGGAATGGGTAAAGAATAAAAGATGTGTTGAAATCACAGTTGAAGATCCAAGTGAAGAATTCGATGAGCTCCGTGATAAGTGTGATTTGATTACAGTTATCAACAGTGATGTATTGAAGGAAATTACTGAAATCCCCATGCCAATTGAAAAAGGCATTGAATTGAAAAAAAAGTTAAAGTTTACGAAAAGACAGTTTGAAAGAGTCATTGAGATGGTTCTTGTGTGGTTGAAACTTAATAATGATGGTGAATGGATCAAGGGGTTTCGGGATAACAAGGAGGAAAGTATCCGTAAAAGCATCAAGCGAAGAGTTTACTTGGCCAACCGGGAAGGTCTTGAAGGGTTCAATGACAGCCAAATAGTGAAAAGCAAATTGCAAGAGGTGTATTTGAGGGTGAAGCAAGAATATGTGGAGAGGGCATCCACCGTGGGGAGGCCGTTGAAACGGAAAGCGGTGTCGTAACACGACAGAAACGCGTGTTGCGTGGCGCAGCAGCAACAGCGGGCTGTGCAGTGATGTTGCAGGGCGCCTGTCGTGTTGCGACAGGCGCGTGATGGCACGACTGCCGAAAGGGGAAATGGCGATTACCAGATTGGGTAAAAGGGACATAGTGTGTTAATTAAAAAGTGCCGAGCACTGCATTTCGATTCGATTCGAGCTGAGCATTCGCCTTTATCTCAAACCTGTCTTCTTTCTGCTGCTGGCTTCTTCTCTTCCCTTGTTTTTGTTTCCGTTTGTTTATCTTATTATCTCTCCATCAATAAATCAACTAATCTATCAACCATCATGCATAGAACATATTCTATGAGATCGTCTAGAGCGCCTACTGCTGCTCAATTGGCAACTCCTCCTCCTCCAGCTTCTTCCACAAAGGGTAAATTCTTTGGTACTACATCAATTGCAGATGCTTTCAGAAAGCAAGCTGCAGGTTCCTTTGGTCCTGAAATGTCAAGAAAATTGGCCCAATTGGTAAAGATCGAAAAGTCTTTAGAAAGATCCTTAGAAGCAGTTTCAAATGAACGTAAATTGGTTGCCAAACAATTGTCAATTTGGGGTGCTGATAACGATGATGACGTTTCTGACGTTACTGACAAAATCGGTGTTTTATTATATGAAATTGGTGAATTAGAAGATCAATTCATTGATAAATATGATTTATACAGAATTACCCTTAAATCAATCAGAAATATCGAAGGTTCAGTTCAACCTTCAAGGGACAGGAAAATTAAAATTACCGATGAAATTGCTCATTTAAAATATAAGGATCCTCAATCTCCAAAAATTTCTATTCTAGAACAAGAATTAGTTAGAGCAGAAGCTGAATCTTTAGTAGCGGAAGCACAATTATCAAATATTACAAGAGAAAAATTAAAGGCCGCGTTCAACTATCAATTTGATTCATTAAAGGAATTAACCGAAAAGATGGCCCTTATTGCAGGTTATGGTAAAGCTTTATTGGAATTATTGGATGATTCTCCTGTTACTCCTGGTGAAACAAGGCCTGCATATGATGGTTATGAAGCATCAAAACAAATCATTATTGATTGTGAAAACTCTTTAAGTGCATGGACTTTAGATACTTCGTATTTGAAGGAACCTTTATTATCAATTCATCAAGGTATTGATGATGTTTATACTGTTCCTGAAGGTATTACTGAAGTTGATGCAGATGCAGAACATGAATGGGCTCAACATGATGATGATGCAGTTGTTGCAGATGAATCTGAAATTGTTGCTGCTTAATGTAGTTATTAATTGTATTATTTACTGTTACTCTTATGGTTGCTTTTGATTTTATTTTGTTTTATCTTAGTTCACTTACAGATGAATTGAGCCGAATTGGATTAAATTGAATTTTTCTGTTTTATTATTATCTATTCTATTTACTTTTATTTTTCGTCTTTTTTGTTTCTATTTAGTCATCTAATTACGTAGGCTAGTCTATTCAATTATTGTTTCTTCAAAAGCTAAGTCGTTACTAAAAAAAATCAGTTTGTCGTAGAGGTTAGTTTGACAGAAAAAAAAGGGAACAATTAGGACAGGCCGGGCTCTGTGCTTTTCCTTCCCTCTTGAAACAACTGTGTTGTGACCTTTGCGGTTTTTAGGCGAAGTTCGACAGTACTGTGCTTGAACTTTCTGCCATGGTGGTGTTGATAAATGGGCGGATGAGCCACTTTTCGCATTCCTCCAGTAACAAAAGGGTCCTGCTTTTTCTGGCCATCGCCATTTCTGGTTTGTGGCTAGAAGAAGAGGCCGAATAGTTGGGCAAAAGGAGCTGCTGCTATTATGCATCAGACAGAGGATATGATAGACTCACTTGAAAAGGAGCCAGGTACCGACAAGCCGTTTGGCAAAGCTTGCGGACGCACTACAATACAATACAGCTGTGACTTTGAATATTTGCCTATATCAAAGTGGCCAAGAGCTGAGGGTGATAGAGTTTTCGGAAGGGAAAAAACCAAAGGAGCTTCCAGATTTGAAGCCAGTTGAAGATGCAAAAGTCTCAGCGTCAGCGAGCTTCACCAGTATTTAAAAGGATACTGAGTGGAATTCAAGGATAAGGAAAGACCTGCAATTCTAGTAGATAATGTGAAGCATGCAATTGGAATGGTTTGATTTGCCAAACGCTGCTGAAACTTTATTTTTGAGTTGGATTAATCCCCTGCTAAAGTAGCCACTTTAACAACAAAACTAACTTTGAATAGAGTATGTGTTAATAGGTATAGCATTTTGAAAACACAACCTGAAAAAACGCTTTTCCATTACCACGTAATAAGCATAGAAGTGCAAAATGGCTACGTGTACATAATAAGAAAGTTTCAAACAAGCCACTGGTTCTGGTCTATAAATAGACACGTCTTTGAATGAGTATGTTTTGAGCAAAACTAACGTTTTGGGTGGATAGACTAAAAACAATTTTGGCTTTTTTTACAGGTAAGAATGATTTTAAACGTATGCCAATACAGCTTAAAGTCCCAATTTTCAAAGTTCAGTGAATGAAATAGTGGTTTTTCCATACTAAACTGCTTATTGCTTATTTTCCAGTCAAGTTATTGCTTTGTTGTTTCTTCGAACTGTACTCTACGAAAGAAAAATTACGGTTATTTTAAGTACTATACAAATAGCTTAGTCTTTGCATAGCCATATATGTGCATATATAAATATATGCATATGTATGACACTTTTTGGACAATTGAAGGTAAATATAGTTCTAACTATCCAAACGCTAACTGCCAATCTAAAAATCTTGCTTTGTCAAGCACGAAAAACATTGAATCACGTTTAGCCAGTCTTTAAAATCTAATACGATGTAAAACATGACGGAATCATCAAAATTTTTTAGAATGCTACTGTGGTACCACAGTTCTCTGGTATTTAAGTTAGTAACATCACTTGCATAAGAAACTCGCCCCATAAATTCATGGACAGGTAGTAAACTTTGAAAAACACAGCACCTTTGTTTGCGTGTCATCACGGAAATCACTTTCTTTGCTTTATTGAATGGAAAACAGACAAGCAGGTTTCATGGCTTTATATTCTTTTGTTTCAGAAACTTTTTTTTTCCTTCTTCTTCGGTATTGCAGTTTATTTACATTATGAGTTTTGTTCTGCATTGTACCCCTATTTTTCAAGCCTTTTATTTCCAAAAGGAGAGTTCATTTGAATGTTGTCCAAAGATTCTATGAAGTTATCTATTTGTTACTCTTCATTGTATCAAGTTTTGTCATGGTATAATTTATTTGACAGATCACATTCTGTTTTATGAAATTTGTAGGAAACACTATAGCCCGTCATTATTTGAATGTACCGGAAAAATAAATTTCATAATATTTATGTAAACCTCCCGATAACCTTTTATCTTAAATTTTTTTTACGTTGTAGCACATGCAGCTAACATTAGACCTCGTTTTGGTATTTTAGGAATGGATTAATTTAACAAAGGTATTTGTTTTTTTGTAATCAGTTAACTGAATAGTGTTTTGATCCGTGTAAAAGTTTTTTGCTGCAACAGTTCGTTTAAAGACTGATCTTGAATAACAACCCATAGTTTCATGACCTAGGGTGGATAGGATAATAGTGCACTCATTTACATACGGTAAAGTCTAGATAAAGTTTTTTTTTAATAAATTTACATAATGAAAAAGACCTTGTTAATATACGGTTATGATTATTATCACAATAAAATAGTATGATTTTGTCGTCGAAAAGTCGAGCTGCGTCAAAGAGAATGAAGGTAAGATAACGTGTTGTTACAATCCACTGAAATACACTTGGACTCTTAGTATTTCACACATTCCATAGTCTCAACATGCTTCACAAAAACTAATGTGTTTGATACTTTTTGCAAGTTTTAGTTTCACCAATAAACACTATTATACTCAAATGACAAATAAATTCTTAAAAAACCTATACTTCGTACTGAAGATAATCGGAAGCATCATTTGTTTTGCATATAGGTTACTTTGAGTTTACTTTTAAGTTTACAATCACCAAATATAACAGCAAATCATCTAACTGTTAAAGCACATGAATTTGGCCTTTTCTGTGCAGCTACGTTTGTATTGATGTATATCAACTCTATTTCTGTACAAAATCGCCATATAGTACGAAGTAAAATACAATGTCAATC
>JAJMCN010000061.1:0-27117 GCA_030573035.1 Pichia nanzhaoensis | reverse complement strand
CTACTCCTTGCACCTTCCCACCTACTCCTTGCACCTTCCCTACTCCTTGCACCTTCCCACCTTCCCTTCCCACCTTCCCTACTCCTTGCACCTTCCCACCTACTCCTTGCACCTTCCCACCTACTCCTTGCACCTTCCCTACTCCTTGCACCTTGCAAGTTCCCATTAAATTTCATATCAATGCAACAATCAAATAGCAAGATAATAAAAGGATAAATGAAAGCTTAACATTCCTAATAACTGCATAAACCACAATATAAATTGAACATTCAAATAATCATTTCGATAAGTGAATTAAAAACCTTCTTAAACACACTCTACTGTATTCAAACTGGTACAATGAATGAACTAGTATCAGTCCTGATATTAAAAACGCTTAATTGGTTAGTACACAAAAAAACAAGTTCGCGAAACATGTTAATTTCACAACAAAAACCCTGACGCATACAATAACTATCATTAACTCTTTATAACTATCCCAAATCAATTTGGAATGGCTTCAGGTTTATATATATAATAAAGTTCAATAACGTCTTTTCCGCAATCACTTTACTGGAACAAAAACAATGTTTTTCACAAATTGTAGCTTGTGGTATCCTGTATCCCGTAACTTAATTCTACTAAACTCAAATTTTTCGTACATTTTGTTTTTGAGCAAGTCGCGTAACAAGGCTACAATGCATACGACACACAACACTGCACAAAACACTTGTGTCAATCTCAAAACTACACCAGTTAAATAAATAAAACAATTTCAAATCAAATTAAATTAACCTATTATTTCCATAAAAAATTCCGTGTAAAAGGTCTTAAATATAATAACTTACAATTAACATTAAATAGATATATAATCTATGGTATTAAGGCTACTTATCAAAAAAAACTATTGTTTCAACTAGCCCTTGAATGTGAAACATTTCACTATATTCCATAGATAAATTCACTTTAAAAACAACAGACATTAAACACATCACAAATATTGCAACAAAATAGAAACGCATGACCTTGATTGCTTCAAGCTCAACTGTATTTTCCAGAAATTCTTAAAAGCATCAAACATTCTAATTAAATGTTACAATATACGCATCAATTGGAAGCACGCTAACATTAAATCAGACAACATGTTTACTATTAAAAAATTGGCTGTATTCACTAACGATAACGGAAAAGCTAAAACAAAACCATCAAAACACTCGCTAGTAAGCTTGACAAACCAACTTGAGGCCTTCTTTAAAAAAGGTTCTTCTTATATTCTTGTTGTTTCTCTGACTATGCTTTTTTTGTCACTATCATAAATGGTATTCAGACACTTGCCACATGTTCAGGTTAAACATCTTGCAACCACGTTCCAATCGTGAAAAAAATTTTGGTTGGACAAGAATCTTTTGTCTAACTTGTACTTCTCCAGTATAGCTTGATCTGATTTACTGAAAACTTGTAGCTTGCTGTTTTCCTTGACAATCAACTTTTTCCAGGGACATTCGTACCCGGTGACTTTACCAGAGAGATAAATTTCCCAATCATCATAAAGTTCTTTAACATGAGAAATTAGGATGATCTTTTTTGCTATTTGCTTTTAACAACAAGTAACGACACATTACTTGATATGATCAACAAGTAAACTTTCAATAGCTTCAAAAAAAAAACTCTCTAAAATGTTTCATTTTTTTTTTCAGACATTTCCTTGTACTGCTAACTTTTCATAAAAAGAGCTACCGTTTTTTCAGTTTCCCACGCTAGACCCTTTCGCTAACAAACTATTTTTACAATAAACCCCTATTCCCATACTTGAGCAAAATTGTCCTATATAAAAGCGTTCTAGTGATTTCATTATTAATAAAACCTAAAACTCACTTTAAGTTTTATTATTGATATGTCATCAGTAAAGTTAAATATGCAACTGAAACTTAATAATTTATGTTTATCAGCGTCGCTGTTTTTGAGATTAGGACTGATCAGTCCTGATCAGATCCTACAAAAACTCTCGTTAATATGCGTTTTTGTATAACCATTACCAGATGCAACAGCCGGAAAGAAGAATTTGAAATGTTTTTGTTTCTCAATATTTAATTATAATATATAAAAAAAAGTTGTTCATCAGCGTTTAATTAATTCAGTTTTCTATAAAGCGTGATTTGCTAAAACGGCTGTGATAAGAACATGGAAATACATGAAAATTAGTGCAATTTTTTTAGGACATTTTCTTTAGATTTGATCCGTTCCTCTGACCTACGTGTGTATAGCAGTCACCCTGAAGGCATAATAGTTGAAAAATAAAGGATTCAAATTGCCAAGTGATGTACTCATAGTAAACCAATTATTAAAACAAAAGTTTCTTTCATGAGTTATTATATTTCATTCAGCTTGTAAATTTCTTTCATTGCGTTACAAGTACAATTATGTTCCCTATTTTCAGTAATTCATTGTCATTACAATAGTTTTTTGGTCAATCAGAAAAATGGCCAGTAAGCAAGAAACACATTTGGAATATTTTGTAATCATGTTGGCAAGGCTATTAATGAGATGTAAAATAGGCAAACAAACGCTATAGTTGAGGTAAGGAATCAAAACGGTTTTGAATCCGAATTTTGCAGCACATACAGTGCTTGCACTAATAGGATTATTATTAGCATTATTTTTTTATCCAGTTAGATCAGCGGCATATAATTTCTTGCATCCTAATAATGCTTAACGTGCAGGAGTGCTATACGTAGATAAATCAATATAATAATTTTTGTTAATTCAATTCAATAGTGTAATTAATTCATTATAAGTTGCAATCTTATATACACTTAAAAGAAATATCGCATATTGATATGCACAAAATTAAATTTAAATGCATCTGAATACAATCCGGGGAAACTTCTACGGAGAAAATAGTCCTATTCATGATTGGGAATCAGTCGCGCGCAATTTTATAGCAGTTTTCATCAGGGTTGTCTATTTCGATTAGATATGCCCTTTTTAGCTAAAGTTTTTTTTCTTCTTCATGTTTTACTTTCCTTTTCCCTGACTTTGTTGCAAACTACACAAATAAATATAGAAACTAAACAATGGAACTTGTTCCAGGTAATAATCATGGCATATTGCCACCCGCAGATGACAGTTTCGTTTCTGCAGCGAGGTATGTTAGGGAAGTGAAAGGGGCAATGCAAACCAACGAGGCAACATTAGTTAACATGAAACATGCCGACGAAATAAATAGATTGGAACTTGAATCTTACTTGCATACAAAGGGCACGGAAGAATCAGTAGCGGAATTAATTGCTCGTGCATTTGAGAGGATAGACGGCAAAATGGACAGAAATTTTGTCCAAATGGAAAGAAAACTGGACCGAAAGTTTGCCCAAATGGAAAGAAAACTGGACAGAAAGTTTACTCAAGTAGAAAGGAGTATTGCACAAATAGAAACGAGTAGCACTTTCAGAAGTGCTGTTACTGAGAATGTTATTCATTTTGCAAATCATGGAACTGTACTGCCAGTTCCCTTCATACATGGGGAAATGCCAGCCGATCTTCCTGACATTTCTAATTTGTCTTCTCTTGATGCTCTTTCAAGAGTACAATGTACAACTTATTTGGTTGGGTACAACATCCGAGTTGGAAGAAATGCTTCTACGATAACAATTAAGCAAAGACTTGCAAATACAATTGGCATGAGATCGCCAATTGTCGATAGATTTGTTTGGACTGGGGATTAATTAATTCATTTGATGTTACTATTTGCTATAGACATATCTAGGAATTATCATAAAAAAATTGTACAGAAGTAAAGAGTGAGAAAAGTTTGTTGAAAGTTTAGGTATCAAATAATCTTGCATTTACAGATTAGTTAAACTGAAAATCTTCGGTTTTAAAAACCTTTTTAAACTTCACTAATTTCTCTCATAATTATTATTTAATTCTGTTCTACGTATTTTCGTGAATTTGTGTCAGCTTTTAATAATTATACATACTGGATAAGACAAAATTTGCCAATGCTATGATCATGTTCAAGTTCTCTTTTTCTGAACCAGGCACGCTAAAATAAGTTAAAAAATACAGTTCCTGGTATCTACGTCACTAAAATTTCTTGCTAGTTTTTTTCTAAATTATGTTGCAAAGCATGCCAATCACAGACAGTAAAGTTCCGATCCCGATGATTTTGAACATACGTCCAATTTCGTTTCCTATGCCCGTTCAACTAATATTTTCAGTAACTAGGCGTAAAAACTTTCTAAAACAGAACTAATTATAAGATTTAAAAAGCACGTAAAGGCCCAACTTTTAAATTTATTGGGTTACATTTTTAATTTTGCCAACTATTTTGTCTGTCTGCTCAAAATAGTAATGTTAGCGATAGCCGAACTCTCGGTATTGAAAGCATGTTATATTTTGTCACGTGACTTTGCATCCTTTTTTTATTGCACAAAAAGTTCTGAGATGGAAAGTTTACCTATTGTCAACTTTTTTCGTTCTTACTGGAGCATTGCTATTTCTAGTGTTACTGGTTTTTGATAAGGATCAATGGATTTTCCGTGTCTTGTATAATATATGTAATGTCTAATAGTAGTGCTGTACCATACAAATAAGCTGTGCAAATGTACGGTAAAGCGAGACATGGCTGCGACAATAAAATTCTCGTAATACAATAGGGCTTTGTTTTTAATTTTGACCGACAAAACACTGTTGAATTTGAAGGAGATAAACAATGTGCAGATTTACATTCCTTATCTTAGGAAATCATGTTTTCTGACGTGTGTTAGTCAGATTGGTTGCGATTGATAGAAATTAGCAAAACATATATACAAGTAAACTGAAAAGGCAGATAAATGTTTTTTGAGAAAAAATGAAGTAGTCAGTTCTAAAATTTTGCATTCAGTGAAAAATGGGGAGGACCATGTTGCGATCAGCATGTATATTTCATCATTGCATTTACTTCCTGTACTTCCATTATCATGGCAATTTTATTATTATATTGATTATTTAATGCTCTGTTAAGGTGTCAGCAATCCATCTGCAAAAGCTAACTACGAAAGTACAAGGAGATATAAAACTAAGATAACTGAAACATAACTTTTACCTCTTCAAAAGCATTTCTAAAATTCTATCTTATAAGGTGGTTTGTACAAGAGGATGACAGTTTTTTTTCTTATGACCTGCAATACTTCAACTCTTGTAAAAACATTTTGGTTGATCTAAAGTGAGAGATATTTTTCTTTTTTCATTAACATTGCATAGTTTATTATGCTAAGTGTTAACATCAGTTAAAATTGGATGCTTTTTGAAGTCACTAACAAATCCAACTATATTTTCATAACTGCAGTAATCCACATTAAAATCACTACATTAAAAATAAAGCGTGGCCGCAAAAGCACCATACACAAAGATTTCATCACGAACAAGATGGTTTGATTCTCCTAATATAGCATCCTAATAGTTGAAGCAAATTTTGTAAGCTTTAATTGTCTTTTCCTTTTGCTTATCATTGCTTGAAAACAGCATTGACACAACAGCATTCATTCCATCAAAGGCAATAAAAGGATAACATTTCTAATTGCCAGTTTTTCCTCATTCAATTCAACCCGCAAATCCTTGTTTCGATGAACGATTGATAATGTAATAGACAGCTACTAGGATTTCATTTAATTTGAAATTGTCAGCCGTAATAAAAAACGGCTTCTTTTTGGGAGGAGACAATGGTTGAATTTCAGGGCTTTCACTTACACTTTTGCCTTAAATTTCAAAACCGACATATTCACGTAGTTTGATTAATCAGCTGCCTCTACATAAAAAGGATTGCAACAAAATGTTCGGAACACCATGGCTTCATTTTGAAAAGGAAACTTTACAGGTATTTGATTATTGAAAAAGAACTTTGTCTTGAGTGCACTAGAGAACAAACGGACATTCAAGTACTACAGGCCCAGCATAGTTGAGAATGAGGTTTTAAGTGCTTCTAATTGCTGAAATAGACAATAGTCGCTACCAAACATGTCAATTTGCGAGAAAACTTGTGGACATCGTGAAGATCTGCTACTAAGTCATGAATGCATTGGTAATCGATTGTTTTGCGGCATGCATTTGGTTTGACAAATCTTAATGGTTTTTTTTGACATGCACGTGATTAATATCATGATGGAGTTCTTTTATTTCATATTCAATACTTTAAAACTGATTGGTACCACATATGCATATGGCTCATGTAGAAGTGGGCAAACAAATCAAGAGATAAATGTATAGAATCATCTCGCATTTATAGCAGTACTATTCCTTCAAGTTAATTGTTACCATTACAGTGTAACGGTCGTTTAACACTCTTTATGTAAATACAAAAATCTCAAGCAACGTGCCAGTTCTAGTTACTCAACAAAAGTGCAGCTAAACTTTTTTCGTGGTGCTCCAATGATGCGACAACCAGCTGTTTCCCGCTAGCAATGGAGTATATTTACTGGGCATCGAGTAACTTTTTTTTCCGAAGCAGGTAATTTTCTACTGGTAAATATTTATTTCTCGACACAGTGATAACTTGGCCGACTCAAAAAAAAAGTGAAATGTAATTGCTACAATAAACAGGTCGGTGCTTCTGGGAAATACTTCTTGTTCACCAAATTTTTTGGCTGGTCTCTAGTGTTTAGTAATTTAAAGCGATTTGCTAATTCGTTAGATGTTAAAGATTGGACCTGGTACTTCATTTGAAATTAGTGTCTGAGTTTATGGTAGTGTTGTCTTCAAACAGCTCCTATTCATTGCTGACTTCTCTAGGTTACGCACTGTTTCAATACTATACTGCACTTCACATAGTTTTCACGTAGTTAGATTGAAAATTTCAGATCTGTTTTGCAACTGTTCCAAGCAATGAAGTATTATAAAAATTTGTAAACATACTTTGCTGAGTGGTTTAAATACGAAGTTCAAATTTTAGACTTGCAAAAAGGAACAAAAGTGTAGAAACTATTACAACTGGACTTTCGATTGATTAACACGAGCACTTCAGCGCTAGTCTGGGCCATAAGTATATTCAATACAGGTATAATCAAAATTTGGTTTTGAATCAAAGTAAACGTGCCGCTTCACCTTTTTGGAAATCAAACTGTTCTTTTTTTTGTAAATGAACGTGCCAACTATATTTAATGACACAACAATGCTGTATGTATAATAAGACATTTTAGCACTTAACTCCACCTGATACACAATACATATAATATTGCATCACAGCTTGTGATTATAGACATTAAAAGCATCAGCATTCTATTGAACTACCATATGAACTGTCGAATCGGTATGATCATCTAATCATCAACTAACAAAACAAACTTAAGTATTTCTCAAAGGGAGTGGATAAAATGAAACTGTTAGTAAGCAGAAAAACCAATGTGCAACATAACCAAATTTGTTATAACTAAACCGTATTTAATCATCATAAAAAAGTAAGGAAAAGATGTCAAAAACGGCAATGTAAACTGCAACGCCTGCTCGCATTTTTTTTCGCAACATGCAATTTTCGTCGCCAACATATTTGCCTTCGTGACACAAACCCGTTCTTACTGGCTCTATACCAATGAATGTTGATGATACCGCTGTACATATTTGGAAGATTCTTAACCTCTTTCATCAATCCTCGTTTAACCAGCTCTGAGTAGCTTAAATCATTATATTAATGGTTCAATGAATTTTGAAAGTAGCTCAGTATTCTTGAACATATATAATAATTCCTGATACTTTTGATTGTTTTGATAGTTCTAGGGTAATGATCTTGCTTATACTTATCTGAAATTGAAACCGCTCAACTAACTGCTAATGCTTCTTATATCTCTAGATTCGGAAGTTAGCTTTTTTTGTTAATTACCTCCTCTGTACAATAAAATTCATATAACAGCTTATCAAACTTTAAAACCTGCAAGATTACCGATTGAAAATCACTCAAAAAAAAATCAAACATTACGTTGTATTATGGAACATAATAGTTCAATCTTTTTAACAACAAACTTAAAAATGTACATAAACTAGAACTACCGGAAGCAGAACTTAAACTTCATTTCATATCATGAGGTAAAAGCTGTTCTGAGTCTTATCCTCGTTGTGTATAGCACGCCGAATAGAGGGAAGCCAGCATTCTTTCTGCCAGAATCAGAAGAATCAACTTTTACTTTTTTGTTTTACAGCTAGACACGACAACATCAGTCCATCTGCCTGGTTTGGCATCCTCTCACAGCAAAAATTTCACCGGCAAAAATCACAATTATTATGTCCAAAAAGAAAATTGCTTCATGCACTAAATTATCTATCTAGCTTTTGCTATACATTTTCAACATAAAAATGGAGTTTCTTTAATTTTCATCGAACCAGTAGTGTGATTACCATTAAAATGAGGTCCTCCACAAGCGAAATGCCAACTAATCTTTATTTAACTTCAAAGTTTTCAGCGTCTTGTAACTAATGCCTTTGACTCCAGGTAGAATATGATACCTAGATTTAAAATGATTTTCCGTTTCAAAGAAGGGTTTCTTGTTGTGACTGGCTGGAATGAAATTTGCGCCCAATGAGGTTCTCTTATTCAAACTTTTTCTTTTCGTTAGCAGTCAAATCGCCCGAAGAACTTCATCATTATAATGCTTAGAAACACAATAGCGCTCTTTCTTCCGGTTATTAGCATTTTCATCAAGGACCCTCAACTATCTTAGTAGGACGGTTTCTGTTGAAAACATCATTAACAATTTTTCTCAAATTAAAATTTGATGACTCGAAAGCACATCTTTTCAGTTTTTTGATCATATTGATAACCAAATCTTAACCAGTTTCTGATGGAAGCCTGCTCAACATGAACATGGTCAATGACTAAAATGCTGCTATATCAATATTGGCACCTTCTTCAATTTTATGCCACTTCTTAATATGATCAGTGAGAGAATTTACAAACTGTCCACTAATTTCACTCTCAGTGAATTTTTCCTAGAATTCGACCAATTCGTTACTAACAAGATACTTTTAAATGTCTCCCATTGCAAGACTAAATTTGACTGAACTATCTGAATTCAACCGTTTCTTAAGCAGGTAAATAACAATATCTAATTCTGTCCTCGTCACACTAGTGTCCTCAAGTGAACCAAGATTGAGAAAAGCTTTTTGATTATATGTAATCTTTTGCTGTAGATTGCTGGATATCTTTCCGTTGATTTAAATAAACCGGATTTTGTTATCAACATGTTCATTTGATACTTAACTCCTCTAATCTGTTTGTTGACAATTATCCTATAATCACTTTTTTCCAGGAATATGAAGATTAATATATTTATAAACTATACCACTTTTATCTAGCTGTTTAGTTTTAGTTATCTGTAGTAATTTATATGCAATCATTTTGAACTCTGAATGTAAAGACTCATAGTAATGTATTTTTTTCAACTTTTTTGAACTAAACGTATGCACCTAAACTCTTTTCGTGTGCCAAATGTTTGTGATCATCTTTAAAGTCACCCCCACCTTCAGCGTCTCATCGGAGTTTTTTAATAGCAAGCACCATTTAGCTTTTCGACTGGGCTATTGAAGCCTCGGGATTTGCTGTTTGTTTTACACTATCAGTGTGCTCGATAAGAGATTTGAGCATCACTTCGTCGCCGTTTTGTCTAATTGAAGTTTTGCTTCATTCCGAAAATACGTTGAGCTATTCTCGAACACAGCTTTGACGTACGGTCTTTAAACCATCACAAAGTTCAGAATATTGCAAGCGGGTCAAACAAGTTGGTTTTTGAAAAAGCAAAACTAACTTTTTTAGGTCACATACGATTAATGGTAATGTCACGTAGTTGTTGCTAGATAATGATAACACAACGGCTAGTTTGCCTCGTCCTAAGGATAGTAGATTCTAATGTTCCTCTTTTTTTTTAAAAAAAAGCTGATGATGGTTGAAACACCGCCCAGTGTTATGGGTAAACCATTTCTGTAAGTCTGTGTGTACTACTGATATCTTGGTTAACCCTTTCGTCGCATAAATTCTTTTTCAAAGTTTAAGCGGCAAAGTCACCCATGTTGCTTGTTGTACTATTAGCAAAGTTCTTGCGTCAGAAGAATTTGCTATTTCCTATTGCAAAATCGCTCTCTAAGTATAAAATTGATAGAGTAAAGTATCGCCAGAAAAACCGGTTTAATTGAAAATCTAGTGTTGCTGGAAGATTTCAAAAGTAAACTTAAATTAGATACTTTTTTTGTTAAAAAATTCTGCTTTTTGTATCACGTAAAGGAAATTAACCATTTGTGATAGTAAAACATCCTAGAGAAAAGGTAAGAGATTTGGGATGATTCAAAAACAACATCAAAATTAATAATCATAAAAATATTTCATCAAGCAAGACAACAATATCTTCTTACATTAAGAAGTTGGAAAGTTCAAAAATAAAAAAGTTTTGCCTCCAAATCAGTTGATTCAAGTACCTTAATAATTGGTTTCAACTAGTAGCTTGATATTAAATAATGGACAGGAATTGTGTTTCAACATCACTGAAGCAATATACCTTCAAGAAAGTTTTCTTATTTAAAATACTTGTACCTTGAAGATCGGCCACGAGAACAGAAATTGAGGCACTTTCTTTTGGTAATATCTTCTGAAAGTACTCCAGCTTGTGTAAAGATACCACCGCTATCGTATTCGTCAACACTAAGAGTATTCTCGTGGCGTTTAAATGGCTTCTGTCGTGATTGCTGTTGTATTGGTGACTGGGTGCCTTGTTTCTAACAAGTAAAAAAGTGCTAACAGCCTCTTTTTAAAAACAGTCTTCCGGGGTAAAGCCATTCTCAGAACAGCATTATTGATGAAAAGGTTTTTTTTTCACCTGCTCTCAACAACGAATGGAAAAAAGGGTGTTGTGTAAAATGATGTACAATCCCTTCCTAGCAATACCTCCCATAGACCGTATGGACTTTAAGTCACACGGATTATACTTATAGAATACCACACGGTTAAAATGAGAAGTATTGATAGAGCTGAAAAGAAGCTTTAATCTGTACAAAAATATGTAAGCTTCCCTTTTCCGCTTGCCTTTATATCACCACCAACAACCAAAGAGTTTTTGCTTTTTAGGCGTAAGACCTAAGAGAAGTTTAATTGTTGGAAGAGCTAGCTAGTTTTCTATCGTCCACGCAGTTAGTGAGCGGCTCCCTTGACGTGTGATAGCAACGACTATTTGCCATAATGTAATCAAGCAAAATGATGGTGAGATCTCCATCATTTTAGATAATGGTCAATATCATTGGATATATTAGGGAACTACCAAGAACCAACATCAACGTTGAACTTTTAGCTATAGAGTAAGTAAATGCTGTCACTTAAAAAAAACCCTTTGAACAATTAAAAATTGCTCTTGTTAATGTCCTTAAAACAGAGGCAAAAGCCATAGTTTCCAATAAGGCACTGACATAACCTGTTGGTTATGGATAGCAACTTAATGTAGAAAAAGTTGAAACGAAACAGACTATAGCACAAGTTAGTTGGTGATTGTAGAACCAAATAATTATTATGAAACCAAGGCATTCCCATGAACTGTTGGACTTTCACAAGAAGAATCCATTTTCTTATGACAGGTCCTTTCCCAAACAAACCATTTTCACAATATACTCCATATTGCCATAGTGGAGCGGCATTGACCTATATAAAAGGTAGGATAGCAGTTTTGAAACGAGAATTGAAAGATACAAATAGCAATTCCAATTTCACCTGCAAAAAACAAAAGCAGATAGCAAAAGCTATCGTTATCGATTAATGACACTTGCAGTCATTCGGTTAGAAATGGTGAGACGACCAGATACGTTGCTAAAACTACTGCTGGCTTGAAAAATTTTTCTCCAAGATTTTGTACAGCTCCAAAATATTCGAAAGTGACTTGGTCCCGAAATTACAGTCTGTGCCATCGAAACACAACACAATCTTATTGGCCATGGTCATGCCCTGCTGTGTGTGCCGTGGGAGTGCATCTTGTTATCACAGCAGGAGGCCCAGAAGAAGAAGAAAGCAGTGCGCGGCGCACAGAATCGCTGGGCCGAGACGCAAAATAAGCCGTTTCGTCAAAATGGCAGCGGCCCGAGCGTGCTGCCTGCTTATCAGCTGCAGCATGAATACTTATTTTCATTTTGCCTGTTGCTTTTTTTTTCGTTTGCTGTTTTTTAGTTATTTTTTGGTTGTTTGATAGACTAAATAGTTTCATTCAAATGTATAAATACCCTAGTTATTTTCTTTTGTTCTGTCGGTAATTTTTCCGGGGCTTGATTTCTTTTTGCTTTTTTCCTTCAACAAAAACCTCTAACATCTCATCAGCAAATAAGAATGTCAGATATACATATTCCTCTTCCTCAAGGTGCAGGTTACGCCATTATCGTTGGTCTAGGAATGGTTTTTTCCGTTGGTATGATCTTAACAACATTTATTCTTCGTCGTTATCAGAAGGAGGTCATTACCTCGGAAGAATTTTCAACTGCCGGTAGGTCTGTGAAAACTGGATTGATTGCAGCCGCTGTTGTCTCATCTTGGACATGGGCCGCAACTTTGCTACAAAGTTCAACTCAGGCTTACAAGAACGGTGTTTCAGGTCCCTTTTTCTATGCAGCTGGTGCCTGTTGCCAGATTATTTTATTCGCATTTATTGCCATCAAGGCAAAACAAAAGGCTCCTAATGCCCACACTTATTTGGAAATTATCAAAGCAAGGTACGGTCCAATTGCACATGCCGTTTTCATCTTTTTCGCCTTTGCAACGAATGTTCTAGTTACTGCGATGCTATTAACTGGTGGATCTGCTGCGGTCACTGATTTGACTGGTATGAATACAATTGCTGCAATCTTCCTTTTCCCAGTTGGTGTCATGATTTACACATTGTTTGGTGGTATCAAGGCGACATTTTTAACCGATTACATTCACACAATTGCTATCATTGTCATTATTTTAACATTCGCCTTTACCACCTATGCAACCTCGCCTCTTTTGGGCTCACCAGCTAAAGTTTGGGAACTGATTACACAAGCTGGTATCGATCATCCGGTTTCGGGTAATGCAGATGGTTCATATTTGACAATGCATTCAAGATCAGGTGGTATTTTCTTTGTCATTAACATTGTCGGTAATTTCGGTACTGTTTTCCTTGATAATGGATATTGGAACAAAGCTATTGCGTCATCACCAGCTGCTGCATTACCAGGTTACATTGCCGGTGGAATTGCATGGTTTGCCATTCCTTGGTTGACTGCAACAACGATGGGATTGGCTTGTCTTGCCTTAGAAACAAACCCAAGTTTCCCAACGTATCCAAATAGATTATCAGACCAACAGGTTTCGGCTGGTTTGGTCTTGCCATCCGCAGCAGTTGCATTAATGGGCAAGGGTGGTGCAGTTGCAACTCTTTTTATGGTTTTTATGGCAGTTACATCCGCAATGTCTGCAGAATTGATTGCCATCTCATCGATTGCAACCTACGATATTTACAAGGGTTATATTAACCCTAACGCAAGTGGTAAAAGGTTAATTTTAACATCACATATGACAGTTATTTTATTTTCGTTGGCAATGTCGGGTTTTGCTACTGGTTTGTATTATGCCGATATTTCAATGGGGTATTTGTATGAAATCATGGGTATCATCATTTCAGCTGCTGTCATTCCAGCCACTATGACATTGATTTCGAAGCATCAAAACAAAATTTCGGTAATTGTTTCTCCAATTTTAGGAACTGCAGTGGCAATTATGTCATGGTTAGTTTCGACTCATACAATGTATGGAGAAATCACCGTTGCTAATACGTTCATGGACGATCCAATGTTAATTGGTAATGTTGTCGCATTGTTGTCACCGGCAGTATTCATTCCAATTTTGACATTAATTTTCGGATCTCAAAATTTTGATTTTGAGACTTTGAAACTAATTCAAAGAGTCAACGACTCTGCAGAAGTTGAAAAAGACCTGAAAGATATTGTGCCACCTTCAACTTTCGAAGAGAACGATAGTAATAAAAGTGACAGTAACAACGATGTGGAAAAAATGAATCCAGTTCAATCAAATGTCACCGAAATCGTTGATAATTTAGCTCATAACTCCGATATTTTGGAACAGGCAAGACAGGAAGAGGCGCATCTTAAAAGAGCCTCAAAAATTGCAGGTTGGTTATGTCTCGCAATGAGTTTCGCCTTGTTGGTTATCTGGCCTATGCCGATGTACGGACAAAAGTACATTTTTTCCAAGCACTTCTTCACTGGATGGGTTGTGGTTGGTATCATTTGGATTTTTATTACGGGATTCATCGTCATCATATATCCATTATGGGAAGGTAGACATGGAATCTTTACGTCAATGAGGGGTATTTACTGGGATTTGAGCGGGCAAAGCTATAAGTTGAGAGAATGGCAAACATCACATCCAGAAGAACTGCATGCGATTAAGAGTCAAATCAGTGCCGAGATCTCAAGAAATGGTGGGGCCGACGACATTGACGAAATACTTGCCTGAACGATAGATAACCTCTTTTTTTTCTAATCTTCCCCTACATATACACAACCGCAAATTTTATTCTGTTTTCTTTTTACTGCAGGTCAAAACATATTGTTTCCAGCCGCACCACCTTTTTTCCGAAACGCCTTATGCCGGGGCAGCATACGTCATCCGCGAAGTTTGTACAAAACACAAAATGCCGCGAGCTCCCGGCTGAAAGGGAGAGGCTTTTTTTTTTGGGCCAGCCCATTTCTGCGCGCGCGCCGGCGATAGGCGTCCGTATGGGGAAATTTAAAAGTGCGAGCCGCGCTGTGAAACGTGCCAGCTGTGCGCACGTGATCCAATGGGTTGTTGAAAGAGGATTGTCCGTCAATAGCACGTGACCTCCGAACTTATACCACACATAGAATATAATATGTGGCTTTGGAAAGAGAAATCCCCTTTTACGATTTTGATACCGAGTAGCATGTAAATTGCTATTTTATCATACTCCAGAGTTGCTAGCAGCAGAATGACGTTCACGCGGAAACAGAAGTAACATATGCTTTCATTAGCGGAGCAGGTTGATTTGTTCGGGTAGTTCACCTTTCTGCGACTCCACACACACAAACACCTAGTTTATTATGCATATCAACAGGCACACGTACAATATGCTGAGCTTGCTATACTTGGCAGTGAAATTCCGCAACTCAATTTTTTTGAACTGTGGGTCTTATTTATTCTGCCGGTGCTTGTACTGATCCGTCAGTTTGAGAGTTTTTCAGATATATAGCTACAAAATAAATTACATTTATAATGCATTTGCCTTTTTGGCACTGTAGCAGGTATCCGGATTTCGGAAGTTACCGTCCCTTCATACCGAGCGTTGAATATATTAAAGTAAACCTTTTTCACTTCAAGTCATATCTCGTATTAGGTACAAATACAACCACAAAAGGATCCAAACCAGCGCAGCGGGAGTTGTCCTTCAAGGTTTGTGTATTTTCCTGAGAAAAGCCCATTCATCAGGTAAACCCGGAAAGACGTTACTTGTCATGAAACAAATTGGAGGCTCGGCTTACACGATTGTTGGGTTGCACGCACGTGATTAAAAACTCAACTGGCACCAAAAAAACAAAACGTGTACACGACAACCGCAAGGCAATAAGTTGAGAATGGTGGTATTTGCGTCAATCGCCCCTTTTTTTCCTTTTTTAATAAAAATAATAGCGTAATCCTGTAAATGATGGTGCATTCTGCAATAGGATCTAAATAAAAACTTTGTCACTTCTTTTTTTCAATGCTTTTCTGTAAAGCTTTTACTGACAATATTAGCTTTAATTGAAAAAACGCCACCAAATAGCAGGTACAATGAAATTAACTGTAATTTTTTTTTTTGATACAGCGTCAGCCTCGGCAACGGCTACCGGCTTATTTGCTTTGGATAGTACGGATCCGAATGAGTACTTGTGTATCACCGTACCTTTCATATGCCGCCTTTGTTTCACAATTTCCTTTGTCTGTAAACTGGTAATTTCAAACAATCAGTGTTATATTGTTGTATCAACCTTTTTTTTCGCAAGCTCTTTAGTCACTTCATTCGGGGAATACTTACAAAAGTTTGAATATCTTCTCTTTCCTCTTCTTCTTTCAGATTAAATAATTTAACTCACTCAATACCCTCCGTATGTAAAGGGAGTATCAAGTTTGACAAGCCTTGATATGTTAAACATGACCAAAGGCAGGACTCGTGAATATTACTCTTCCATACAGGATGTAGGAAAGTTTACGCAAGATGTCTATGAATATTGAGCACTGAACCGCTTTGCACATTTGTGCGTATTTTATATAGATGTGTTTAGAGATTTACCGAATGACACACTGGAAGTGATATACAAGCTAGTATTATACCCTATATCAAAATAGCCGTACATTATTATAGTTTTTTATTACTAGTAGAACATGGCGAGCGTTTTATCATGAGGCAGCTGTTTCATGACAAGTTTGAGGATCGGAAAGTCACGGAATTATGTCCGGCATTCGCTTTGCTGCTGACTAAGCTGGTTTTCAATGCATCATCTGGTATAGGTATGTAACACTATCCGTGAGAGAAAACAGCTCAAGGTTGTTGTCGTGATGCCCAATTGAGTTGCTAGGCATATAACGAATATGAAGAGTGTTGCAATTTTATTTGGTTCGACGAGAAAGATCAGCAACGGCAGAGAAATCATTACGCTTGTGAAAAAGCTGCTTACACAGGAGAAAGTCCCCTTCAAGGTCTACACCCCGATCACGCCATATAACTTACTTACAGAGCCAATCAACGACCTTCCTGCGCAAGCCATCGACACCAAGAAGACGCCGGAGGACATTGACAAGTACGATAGCGGCGTTGTGCGGGACTTCTCACGTGCCATGTCGGCGGTGGACGGGTTTGTGTTTGTGGTCCCTGTGTACAACCACTCCTACCCGGGCGGGTTCAAGATCATGATGGACCACATCTACCACGAGTTCGGGGGCAAGCCGGTGTACGTAATCGGATATGGTTACGGGGGGCCTGCGTCGGTCGTCGCGGAGACCGTGAAGCTAGCGCGCAAGTTCCGGATGGAGGTGGTGGCGACGACGACGGTGGCGCTTAAAAGCGGCGTAGCGACGTACGAGCAGCAGTTGCACGAGGCGGTGCGCGTGCTGGCGGGGCGGCTCAGCGACAACTGAAGTGGGGCCATGCGGCCCTGCTTGCCTTCGTGAGGCAAGGTTACCTGCTGAAGGACTATGCAAGATTGTGAGAGAAGGCGGGTGTATGCTAGGGGGTACTTGAAATATCTTTTTGAATAAGGTCAGCTTTCTAGAAGAAACAAGGCCGGAAACCTTCCAGGTGTTCGGAGTTTAGATGGCCTCCACACTATGGCTTTAGATCAAGTTGGCATTTACTTGCGTTTTTGAAAAGGTCTTGTCTGAGAGATGAAAATGCACTGACTTTTTTCACAAGTCAAAAGTTGCAATTGAAATCTTTATGCTAAAACAATTTTATAATTATAATATGAGGCGATACTTTACAAGATAATAGTTTCCCACTAATTGGTAGTAACACACACCCATCAAAGAATGCTTTGCTAGCCATTAACCTTTTGCATTATTATTATTTGCGTTATTATTACATTATGTTGATTACTGGAGAATCTGAACTACCGCCTCTTGGTACGTTCTCTGCTTTCTCGTATTTTTGTGAAGCAAATGATTAAGATAAACGAATACTAGTGGTTTCCTTCAGTCCCCGAAGTCAATAGTAACTACAAAGCTTTTTCCGAAAAAGAGCTAGTATCAGGTGAGAAAGATGTACCATATCTAACGGAAAAATGTAAGAGTGTTATTTTACTCATTCATGGAATGGTCCTAGACATTCAAATACATATAGAGTTACAGCTAAATAACTTCCTTCAGACAGTGATGCAAGTTTTTGTCTTTTGTATCAGAGAAATAACAATAATAACAAACAGAGTATACATATGTGCAACTTTAAAAATCACACTAAAACTTATAATCGGCTGTTCTTCTTGAATTCCAAAAATGATGGCTATCAATTAACTTTATAAGGACTGGCCACTAGTTATCTCTAGAGGGACTGGCCAAAAAAATACCTTTATTAGTAGTGGGCGGTCGTCAATAAATGCAGAAGCTCAAAGCCTTCCTTGTCTGTTCCAAAGAAAATAAAGTCAGTACCTGACAAGAGAATAACATTAAAAATAGTTTTGACACCTATCGATTAAAAGATTGATCCTCTACAGTACGCTAAGCGAAATATTCCCCAAATGTGGCTACATGAGATAAATCGAAAGAACGGGGTGTAGCAAACCAAAAGCAGCCTTCCATGTAAGTAACGAACAGCTTTGAGGTTATTCTATCTTGCTGGCTATGTGACGGTATAAAATTTTGATGGGACAGGCACTTTGACGTGGTTGCCTATCTCATGACACTCTTTCCTATCCCTCAACAGGACACCTCCAAAGAATCCAATGTTTATCTCTGCGGGGCTGTGTCCGGTTGGGCAGTTATTTATGATCTGACATTTCCCGTCTTACTTTTCTTTGATTATCTCTCTACCTCTCTTTAGCATTTCCTTCTTGCATTTCTTTCTGTCTCTAACAAACATCTCAGTTGAAAAATATCATCATGACTTCAGCTACATCTGCGACAGCAAAATTAAATACCGGTGCGGAGATCCCATTGTTGGGTTTCGGAACTGTTTTTGAAGGCGACTACTCCGTATTCAAGGAAGCGTTAAAGGCGGCATTAGTGGATGCTAAATATAAACACATTGATGCTGCATGGTATTATTCTACTGAGAGGTATATAGGAGAGGTATTGCAAGAACTTTTTGCATCAGGTAGTGTTAAAAGGAATGAACTTTTCATTACAACTAAAGTTTGGCCATGTTTTTGGAATGATCCCGAAAATTCACTCAATAAATCTTTGAAAGATTTGAAGGTAGACTGCGTTAATCTCGTGTTGCAACATTGGCCTCTGTGCTTTAAAAAAGTTGAGGGTTCAAATGGAGATAGAATTGCTGTCCCAAAAGATTCAAACGGAAAAGTTTTATATGATGCAGATGGTGATTATTTAGTTACTTATAAGAAACTTTTGAAATTGAAAGAAGAAGGTAAAGCTAAAGCAGTTGGTGTTTCTAATTATACAATTGAAATGCTTGAACGTGTAATCAAAGAAACAGGGGTGGTTCCTGTTGTTAATCAGGTTGAATTACATCCACATTTACCGCAGTTGGAGCTGTATGACTACTGTGAGCAAAAAGGTATTGTCTTAGAAGCTTATGCACCATTTGGGTCTTCCGGAGCTCCAAACTTAAAAATTCCGCTAGTTTTAGAACTTGCAGAAAAATATAATGCTGGACCAGGAGACATTGTTGTCAATTATTTGATTTCAAAAAAAATTGTTGCCTTGCCACGTTCCTCAAACGTTGAACGAGTTAAAAAAGGATATCCCTTGATTGAATTAAGCGAAACTGAAATTAAAGCTCTGGATGAATTTGGTACACAAAATCCAAAGGAGTTTACTAGGAGTGAATGGTGATGATGAAGTGGCAGGTGCGCTATTTATTCGTATACTGATTTAACTTTTTATATTCCGACTGTATTAAACTTAATATACGATAAATAGAAGGAAATTATTTCTGAATATGATTCGTTTTTTTATTTTCAGAGTCACAATTCAATAATATGCTTTTTTAGCCTTTCTGTGAACGCCGGTCGATAGATAAAAGATTGTCAAATAAAATCGGCGTAGTAATGGCCCAAAACACTAATGGATTCAAAAAGTTCGTTGAAAAATAATAAAATTAACATTGTACAAGCAGTAGCTTTAAAATTAGAACATTCTTGAAATCATAAAACTAATAAATAAAGATGAGGTTTATACTGGTCACTGTGCAGAATTTTTAAGAAATATTAATCCACTTGAAAAAGGCATTCCGAAGCAAAAAGATTATTCCATTTGAAGTTTTGCTTGCAAAATCAAGTTTAAGAACAGGCAAAGCTCTTTTTTTCTTGTGATAACTTTCTTTTATGATGCATTTATCATTTAAAAATATGCACAAGATGGAAATCTTGCTTACAGGGAACATTAAATCTTTTTTTTCTCGGTTTCTAGTTTAATATTACGAGTAAGAAATGTTATTCCTACTCCTTTTTTAGTAACAAAAATGCCTTTTCGTTTTTACTTAGCTAAATCAAGATAGAGTACACAAGCTTTTAAATATTTTGCAAAAATTTTAAATTTGAGTTTTTGGCTCTTTGGGCATCTCTTCGAGTGAAGTGGAACGCAACAAATGTAAGAATTAAACCCAAAGAACTTAAGCATGCAGTATACGTGAAACCTATTTTATAAACAGGCGCATCCACTGCATTCCAAACTAAAATTGGAACCCATGCATTTGTAACATAGGCCAAAGTATTAGTACAAACAACAACAAAATTTCTCTTCATATCATCTTGAAATAATAAACGATTTACCCATGAGAAAATTTGTGGTTGACCCCACGCAGTTGGAATTCCAATGAAAAAATACGCAGCCCAATGTAACCCGTTCGGTATATTCCATGCAGATAGACAAGAGCAACCAAAGATCAAGCATAAAAAAAATAAAGCCGTAAAAAAATGATTCAGCTTTCCTCCCAAAAAATCATGGACATAAGAAAAAACCAAAGTAACACCAATTCCAGAACCATAAAGAATAGAAGGATAAATGTTGTATTTGCTAGAAGGTAAGTTTAAATCATATTTCATCCAAGTTGTAAATGTTGGTTGGGAGTTTGCTGCACAACTATTGTTATAACACAAAAATAATAATGGAAACACATAAATATGCCAAGTACTAAAAAAACTTTTAATCTTTTTCCAGGTATATTTCTGTCTAGTATTCAATTGAGCACCTATTCTTCTTCTTCTTTCCAAGGCAACAAGTTTATCCTCTTTGGTAAAATACCAAGCATCAGTTGTTGAAGGAGTATTTGGATCCACAAATATGGTGTAGATTCCAATAGGAAATGAAATAATTGCATCGAAAACAAACATCCATTTGAATGGTTGCAGTGTACTATTAGAAAATCTTTTTAAGATTGCTTCCTGTAATGGGCCAGAAATCATACTTGCCGCCACACCAGATACTGCAAAGTACGAGGATCTTTTAGATAATTCCGAAGGACTATACCAAGATCCAACCAAGTATTCCAAACCGGGGAAATATCCTGATTCCAGTAGACCGACAAAAAACCTAATGGCATATATACCTTGAATTTTATCTTCTTTACAGGTTATCATCAAAACGGTTAAAATTGCCCAACATATTTCCAGACCACCAAGATAGAAACGTGCTGAAATTCTATGTAAAATTAAATTCGATGGAATTGCGCCAACTATATATCCAACGGTCCATAAAGTGATCATATAATTATACTGGTTTTTTTCCATATTAAAATATTCTTTCATACCATTAACATATGCTGTCGAGATATTTGATTGGTTTAAATTTTTAATGAAATAACCACACATGGAACTTGAAAGTAAAAACCAATCCAATTTTAATAAAAACAACTGCTCTTTTGGATGTTTATCTAAACCATCCCAAAAAAAATGAGCAGTCTTCCACCATAGCTTTTGTCTTTTGACTATTTCGGCTTCAGTTAAGCTCACAGTTAAGTCAATGTAAGGTTTATCATTCAGATTGAATTCAGTATCGCTATCGTCGTCATTAGGCCTACGTTCATGAACAACAAAGCCATCCTCTTTCAAAGAGTAAGTGGAATTGGAGTCAGAATCCGCAGTAATACTGATTTCCTGAGAAGTCATAATTGAATAATGTTCAAGAAATTGTCAGAAAAAAAAAAGAAAATCCAAACAGAAATGGAAGCATAAATCAATGGAGTCAAACTAAAGCGTTTGCTCTTGTTATTATATCAGAAGTGTTTTCAAACTTAACCAAAAATGGTGTTTTACTTTTACCAGCTTACAAGATCCAACGAGAACTTTTCGGCGAACCACACACCAGGCCACAACCACAGTAATGTGATTTGCAAGAAAACTTCAACTATGGCTTGCTGCCTTATTCTTTGCGGAAATTGTTCTTTTGCGGCGCGGCGTGCGCTAAAAACTCCGAACTGGAGAGCTGTGGCGGAGCTTCCTTTGTGCTTTGTTGTTTGTGATTGGCAAAAACGCCGATTCATTCAATTGCGGGAAATTTTCTATACAGGCAACTGTAAGTGACTGTTGGGAAATAAAGTAGTGGATGGTACGTTTGAAAGCTAGGCAAAAACTTGTATGCGTAATGGTGCCAAGCGGAAAAATATTTCTGGCAAATTATCCCGATGGTGGCAGAAAAGCAAAACCTTATCTTCAGATTTGCTCCTGTGGCTGAATTAACAACATATCTTGTATCCTATTTGTCGGATACTAAGCCGTGGTGCAGTTGTTCCACAGCAAAAACATCAAACTAGGGATATTACAAGTGATACTAATTGATGCATAACGTCTTTTCACAAAAGCGCTTTTGCGGTCCTATTTTATGATATAGATCATTCAAAGGAACTGAAAAAACCGTTCTTTTGATTAATATAGCCATAATTATAAAACTAGCTATGAGCTCAAGGATCAAAACAGCTGCTTTCTTTTGTTATCTGTACATTCAAATCTCAGAAAAGGTCATCAGATTTTTATTGGATTCCAAACAGTAACAGGAAACTTAATACATCACTACACCAAGCAAAAATGGGTCAACACATCAGATATTTGCTGTATCTTAAAAAGTGATAGCAACACTTTGGAAGTTATATTCAATAACATAAAACAATCGAAAAAACAAGAGACATTTTAGTATTATTCTGATTATGGTTGTGTGTTTCGAAGCGCAACACCAAAATTTCATGTGAAAATGTTGTTATTCTATGTGACTAGCATAGGTTCTTTTACCACATACAAAATTAATCAATAACCTATGCTCATGAAATACGAAAGTAGCCCTAACAGTAGTAAATCCAGACTGTGTAGTCAAAAAAAAATTCTACGGGAAAACTTTAATGGGGCAAACCCCTGAATACGTGTAGCTTCAAACTTTCCATGTTTGTTTAGTTATTAAATGAAACTTCTACGTGCTTTCGCTCCATAACCCTACTGAACACCACACTTTTGTTCACATAGAACACCAAAGGGAAGACACAAAATCCATTGCTGTAGTTATCAGTGGAAATTCTTTACAACAATTTTAATCAGTATCAGCTTGGATTGCATGATCACAATGTGTATCTAACGCCTAAAAACATTGATAGAATAAGTGCTGCAGTATGTTGAAAGGAGCCAAGCTTGAAGTATGTTTGCTGAGGGGTCTTTCATGTTCTACCTGATTCTACCTTAGTGTGTATCAACTGTCTTATATATCAAGAAGTAGTAAGCAATTTTTGTTGAAATACATTAACCAGATACTATAGCAGTAAATTGTGCTTCTTCCCTTCAATGACTTATGAAGACACAGCTGTAATATTCATTTAAGTTACAGACAGAAAGTGAGCAAAAACCTAATGAAACATGAATGGTAGCATAATTGTGTATTTAAAGAGCGGCTCTATGACATTCTACTCATGCATAACCTGAGTAAAGCTTCTCTCATATTTTAAGACCAAAAATTATTGCCTAAACTTGCACATGGTAGGTTACTATATGTCGGTTACATGTAATTACACCAGTGTTTAGTCCAGATTTGTTTCCAAGCTAAAATACCCAATTGCACCAACCAGGAACAACTCGCTTGAAGAAGGCTTGATTGTGCCAGCAAATTAGACAAAGGATGTTTGTTAAAGGAGCTATGTCGGTCACAAACGATCAGCTCCTTTTTTTTATGTGCGCAATTCTGTGGGACTGATTGTGGCGCGGGAGTAAGCTCAGCGCATCCAGACTTTGACAGTGAAATGAGCCTTTGCGTGATCATTCCTGAAGTTGTAGAACTCTTCAAAGGCACTGTTATGTGTCGTAGGTGGGAACAAACCCTTTGAAAGTGAGCTCTCGCAGAAGAACTAAATTTAGAAAGTAGGCTTGTTTATTGAGCGAGTTGTTCCTGTTTCCTACCTATAACCACTAGTGACATTGGATCGTTGTCCATCGGCACGCGGTATTTATAGCTAATGTTGTGGTATGGGTATGCAACGTGTCAGCTTCTAATTTCAAGAATTAAAGGAAGCGTTTGACGCATTGGATAAAGGAAAAATGAGCTGACAGGTTTCTTCTGAAAAAATGATGAGGCATATGACGGAAGTGGCTTTGCAAGCAGTAAAAGAATTTTCAGCTACACACAATTTTTCAACTACAGGCAGTGCTGGAAATAGTGTTCTTTTTGAATCACTACAATCAAAGGTTCTCGTAGACCAGAAATGGTTCTAGCGTTTTTATCGAAGTTAGAAAGTGCTTTCGAAGTAAAGGAGATGTAGAAGACAGAACTAAGATCCTTTATTTTGCGAGACATTTAGAAGACGCTGCTCAGGTTTGGTGGTTTACTGTCCATGAAGAAACACTGAAAGTCACTTACCAGGAGTTGGAGGTAATGTTCAAAGATGCATACTTGGATGCTAATTATTTAGCCAGCATAAAAAGAAAGCTGTTTTCGAAAAAACAAACGGGATCGGTGTCATGTTATGTTGGAGATTTTAGAGAACTGGCTAGGCATTTTGAACCTACCTATGCTAGTGAAGCATTGATGCAAGATTTATTTTTATTCGGGATAATATTTCAAGTTCAGTCACAGGTTACGGCTCAACAGCCTGCAACTCTGGCGGAGACAATCGCTATAGCTTTGCAGATTGGTAGCGTCAATATGGACAGTAAAGCAATTAAAAAATCATTTGGAGTTCCTGGGAAAAAAAAGGTCATAAGAAGTCAGTAAGTCAATCCTTTTATGGGGGGTCACATCTTATGGATATTGACTAAGTCAAGATGGTCAATCCAAAACCATGAGATTTTTCTCGGTACAAATTTTCATAGTGCAAGAAGCACGGCCGTCTCAAACGTAAATTACCGAGCGTTTAAAAGAACAGTGACAACATATTAAAGGGATCTGTTTCTCGAATTTTTTCTCTCATAGTGCTGACTTTTGAGGTTGAGTTCTACAACCTTAGAGCTTTCTTTCTGCGTAGGAATTTCGCTGGTGTAAAGTAACTTTCATTCGTTGTCTTTATTATTTAACAAAGTTTTCATGTAACCTTGTTTGTGCTCAAGGATTTTTTTATGAATATTCTGGAATGGCGTCGTGGCTTAAGTGTTCATCTATTACAACAAAGTCTTTTAACTAGATAACTTCATGATGTTCTTTAATAAGCGGTAGTCTCAAAATGAAGGTATTTGTGTTTGTTTCAATAACGTCAAATTTCCTTGTCTCGTCAATGATAGTATTCAATAGTCGAATTTTGAGTGGAATTTGTACTGCATTGATGACATTTACAGATCCTTTAACAATCTTTGCTTACTTGCATATTGTATATCTGTCAATTTGTTTATCCAGTTCATAAATTTGAAAAAAGTGCTAGGCTGACAACATCAGTTGTTGAGCCCGAAGCTAGCGAAGCTTGTGAGGTTTGTAATTATTAGTCAATATGGTAGCAAGTCTAGAATTTTTTGATGAAGGTGAACTTTCATCATGCCATGCTATGACTGACATATTCATCTATAACAGCGCACTCGATCTGATTTATTTCATTATTATCAACAGTATTCGAATCATGTAGCGGGAAAGAACAAACGGAATGATTAAACTATCTCTTTTATACATGTTTTTAATCTATGTCTTTGTTATTCTCTGTTACCCCTGTGATTGCCAGGTTTTCTGCGCTTCCTACGAGAAAGAGTAACTTTTATAATATTTTTTCCATCCTTGTAGTATTTTCCTGCATTTTTGAATGATAAGATAAAACTTTTCTTTGAACTTCTCTTTGAACACGTTCCAAAAAATATGTGGGAATCCAGTATGAGCCCCATAGATTTTCTTGTACCACTTAATAGCTGTATCTGTAAGGCAACATATTGCGATGTTTGTCATTATTTTCGCTGATTTCTTTTTTAAAGCAAATAAGATATTTATTGTACTAATTCAATTTTTTGCCTTAGTGTGTTCTTCACTCAAATCTAAAAAAATTGTCTTTGTCAAATAACAATAAACCTTCAAACTTAGAGTATTAAAGTCGTGAGGACTTACGTATATTTTAGCTCTAACTCATATCAAAATCTTTTTTTAGATTTGTGTTGTTGCCGTTCTAGTATAGTGGTCAGTACGCATCGTTGTGGCCGATGAGACCCAGGTTCGATTCCTGGGAGCGGCACTTGCTTTTTAGTTGCCTGTGTTTTGGAATCTATAAATAACCACGCAAAAAGAAAGGGGAATAACTTTCCCAATGTGGTATTACACCGGAGGAGAAATAACGTGAGCGATAAAATTTTCTCCTCCGGGGTCGGAGAGTCATTCGTTCTTTCGTCATCAACTGAACAGTTGGTTTCTCTTTCTGCTTTTTGCTTTATATACCATTCTATGTCTCTTGTCCTTTTGCAACATCTGCAGTTTAACATATTTAACATCAACTTAATTACTGATTTTTAGAAATATGAGTTTTTTCAACGAATCTTCTGCTTGTCAAACAGCTGCAAATCCTTTGAATAAAATTATTTCAGAGTCGACGAATAATGGCATTGCAACTCTGAATAATCTTCAGAATAATCAAAATTTACATCCCAGTCAAAGAAACGATATCTATAACTTTAATGCTATAGATCGCTCCATTCAGAATGATTTTAATAATTTTTCAAATTCTAATCAAAGTTTTGAGTTAAATAGACACCCTATAACTCCAACCGGTATCCAGGTGAACGATTTACCCTCCCAGGTGTATCTTCAGCCCCAAATTCAGCAAAATAATGCATGGGTTAGTGACTTCAATACACTTACATTATCAGAATCCTCGAATGTAAAAGCTCTTCATCAAAATCAAAATCAGAATCATCATCAAGCGCCCTTCTCCAACCTACACAGCCAATCTAAGGCTACTAGAGTTTCAGATATTCCATTTTCTACAAATTCAAGCTTTGAGTTTCACCGTTCACAGCATCAGCATCAGCATCAGCATCAGCATCAGCATCAGCATCAGCATCAGCATC
>JAJMCN010000060.1:0-28896 GCA_030573035.1 Pichia nanzhaoensis | reverse complement strand
TCATCATCATCATCATCATCATCATCATCATCATCATCATCATCATCATCATCATTCTTGTCGTTTTTGCCATCTTCCTCATCTTCTTCGTCAAACTGAACACGTGAACGTTTTCCTTTTATCAACTCATCGTCTGATTCATCAGATACAATTACACTGTAATCGGGATGCTTATTAGCAATTATTTCTTCATCTCCAGAAGCAAACTTATTATCATTGATTTCCACATCTGATGTATTAATATATTCGGAGTCATCATTACTGATATCTTCATTTTCTTCCCCATCATCATCTACTTCACCATCATCCACAACAAATCCATCATCGCTTTCATAATTATTGGCGTACCGTTGCTCATTCTCCTGGCCAGTATATCGTCGATTCAAACGAGCCTCTTCTTCCTCCTCTTCTTCGTTTTCGGCACCTTGTTGTTCTTCCTCATCTTCCTCTCCAGCCTCGTCTTCAACGAAATAACAATGTTCATGATTGCCGGTACTACTATGACCAGCAAAGCCGCCAAAACTCTCGTCATCATCATTCCACTCGTCACTAGAATTTGAATCCAACGAATTTTGTGTGTTTTGTTGAAGGTCAGATAAATCTTCATCAACGTCAACATCATCGCCATCATCTCTATCTTGCCATCCTACCATTCTTCTGCCACAATTTTCGCACTGGCCATCAACCAATTCCCAATGGCATGCAGAGCATCTGGGCACACCATCCTCATTATCCACTATGGCTCTACCCCAACTTGCTTCAATTTTTTTCAACCACGGGAAATCGTTAGCTTTGTCAAACTGGAACTCTTCATTTTTTTCATCATACCAGTTCTGAATCTTTTTATGTATAAAATTCAGTTTTTTTATTTTTAGATCAACTATAGATGTTTTAAAATCCTCAAATATGGAATTGATTATATTCTTTAAGGAGTGATTTAGTAATGGCTTGGTCTCGCCAATAATTGACCTACATATAGGACACGAGGGATTACACTGAAACCAATGTTTAATGCATGAGTAGCAAAAACTGTGTCCGCAAGTTGGCAATAGATACGGTTGCGTAGGCACATCTTGACATATAGGGCAGCATAGCTGGATTGTCAAATTGTTCAAAATTGTATTTAATGCCAACACGACTTCATTTTTTTTATCAGTATTTAAAGAGAGATCTGATAATTCAGTGGTTGCAAGTATGGTTTGGAACGTGTTCACCATGGGTGGTTTGCCTATATTGTAAAGAGAAAACCTTGCCACACGCATCTGCATCAATCATGTTGAAAAACACCGAACTTTACTTGATATGGAACAGACGCGACTCACTCGAAAGGATGAAGATAGACAAGCCTACTAAAAACATGTTGGCAATATTGGCTATAGCATTCATTCTTTCCAAATAGCTATCAAGTTAAAAACATGCAATATTTATATATAATGAACCAGTAAATTATGTCTATCGTTGAGTTAGATTAACAATACAGAAAAATTTGCTAAAAAATATGTAACCTTTTTTTTCAGGCTGGAAGAAGCTTCGTGTTTGATCCACGAGACGTGTCGTGTAAGCTAATGGCTTGACACTGAGGGGTTTTAAAAATAACTGTGATGAGTTCATACTTTAAGCATATGCATGTAAATGCATGAACGACTTTATCAACCAAATTTACAGTTATTCATACAACGCGTGTGTTTGTCCTGAGTTTTATTGACTAAAATTGTTTCTACTACATTACAGAAACTAAATACAGTAATGCTATTGATCCAGAAACCGTATATATTCCCTGTTGGATGGATGCGAAAGTTTTTTCAGAATTGTATTTGTAGTATGTGAGTTCAAAACCAATTTGACCAACAACAACCCGGCGACGGAGCTTTCGTTAAGTATTGAGAGACAATAATGATGGAGAATCCATACCGAAGTAAATAAAAAAGATAGATACAGAGATCAACAAAGTGAAATAGGAAAACTCAAAATATTAATTGAACAAAACGAAACAAAACAAACCATTGTGAGATTGCTTGCCAAAGCAAATGGTCTAAAAAAAACTTCAATGCATATTTTCATGAAAAAGAAAAGACTTGATAAACTTATGAGAGATCACTATTAAGAGAAATTTCTGCAACAGAATGAACAGTCATGTCAGTTGCTGGGATATAGGGATATCGATATACTAGAGTAACTACACATTGGAATTTTTTTTAATACCTGCAATGGCTCGACCAATACATTACATGCTGAAGAAGAAGAACGGCATGTGGCAGGAGTTCGGTAGACAGATACAATATAAATAAAGGAAAAAGTGGGTAGCGCGACTGAAATTTCTGTCGTATCATATGTGTTTTTTTGTTGTACCTATTACTTTATTTTGTCTTTGACGTTGTGGCACTTACCCATGCACAACCTGTGAGAGCAACAATGGTCTCTTAATGTATTCATCTTGTTAGTTTAAAATATGGGAAGATGTAAAAACTTTCAGGTAAAAAAGTGATACTTGTGACTATGATATTTATAACTATTATTGTTTTTGGTTTTCCGAGTTCTTTTTTTTGTTTCTCATTTTCCCGAGCCAAATATTTTAATACTTCCTAAATATGTGCTATCACGTTGAAATGTATATTTTATGTATACCTTCTTTCCATTCATTGCAAAAATACTGTCTTTTCCTAAAATTGAGTTGAAGATCAATAAACACGAGTCTGTAATGATTTATTTCATAAAGTTTTCGAGCTAAATCACAAAATAAAAAAAATAATCCTTGGATAGCTACTTATATAATCTTTCTATTTTCCTGTTTTGAATTTATAACCTTATTTTTTTTCACCTGATATATCCCTTCTTACTCACCAGCTTTTTTATCCTCTTTTTAGGTTCTATTTTACATATTGCATCTTATTTGTTCCTGTTTTGTCATACATAAACAATTCGTTATATTTATCGACTATTGTCATTACTTTAAAGTCTTCTTTAACCCTGATTGACAGCGGTATCTAGAATACTTCTTATTTATGATATTTTCCTATTACAAACCTTTTACTAAACTTTACTTCGATGAGTGAAGTATATTTCGCATCATTGGAAATCAGCGTATGTTACACCTTTTGTTTACTTCCAACACCTGTAAATTTGCTTCAGGATATTTATAAATCTATTAACTTTGACAAACTTTGCCACTTCGGTACTTTATAAGACACACGTAACTTCTATAAAGATGACGACTTGAGTGATTTCAATATATAAATATTTTTGCAGTATAGTAAACATTAGTCAACTTATGTTATAATATCTTTAGTATCTTCAGCCAGTAATATACTTTTTATGAGCACATATATCTTCAATGCATCTGATAATGTTAGTTCAATAACATTTTTATAACATATACTACAAGTGCATGTCCAATATGTTATAATTAATATCTCTAGTATTTCAAAAGCAGCTAGATCTTTTATCATAACTATTATAGTCATTTTGTGCATATCCGATATTTTCTACATTTTTAAGTTCCTACATATATTTAAAAAAAAACGTATAAAATTGTTCAATGTGTTAAATCCAATATGTACTATAACATTCAAAATCGTTATTTCTTCCAGTTTCGTTAATTTTCAGAATGTCTATATAAAATAAGCATGATCTTTTACACATTAACAACATATTTTAAGCGAGAATATTCCTGACTTATGCATACTATTCAAGAATTTTGTTAGTAGCTTGCCTGTCATATGAATTGCAGTTTTAAGAAAATCAAGATTTGTGTCTATCCTTCATATAAAGAACAATAAGAGTTGGAACTGCAAGGGAGTTATAAGATCTTTGAGCAAATAACATTGATCAAACTTCTAAACTGAAAGTATTGATTAAGTAAGTATTTTCAATAAATTACCTATTTGGTTCCATGGACTTGATTAACTTCATAGAGCAACTGCCTAGAGTTTTAAGAATAGTACCCGAAAATACAATAGAAGTCATGATTCCGCCAAGCCCAAACGTATATAAACTAATAAAACTAGTATGTATCGTTGTAGACAAAGAAACTAAATAAAAGGTTCCAAATATTTCAGGAGCACTACAAGTTTCTACGATTTTGAAAATAGGATCAACAAATTTCGTAATAGTGTTAACGGGTCTTGAAGAAGTTTCACAGAATACTCAAAATTTTAAAATGTAATACTAATGACAACACCAACTTCAATATCTACGATACTAATAGCATTGTTTTTGATGAGAGCAGTTGTATTTGAAACCAGTAAGCTTAGTTGTTTTGATAAGAATTAAAAGACAAGTATTTTATTTTTGTTGCCGTCTGTCTATTTTGAAATTTCTATAAAAATTATACTGAAAACTGTTTATGATCATAAGAATGAATTCTGATTAAAGTTAACAGAAATTTTATTTATCGAAGATAAATTTAATTGATAACAAAGATAGAGCTAACAATAAAGACGGCTGAAACGTAAAAGTGAAATCATTGGTTACTGTTTTTCAACTATAAAATAAAAGTTAAGTAAACTAAATTTGCTTTATATGATAGATGGTACAAAAAAAATTATGCAGACGGTTGCATCCACTCAGAGTAAATGTACGCTAATTTTCTCATTCAACTCTTTCATAAGTTCTTAGATTCTGGCACTTAGATTTATCTTCAACTCTGATTTCATTTGATCAAGTTGATCCTTACAGATTACTCCCAGCGTTCTGGCGAAATTTAAAAATATTTCTTTACGGATTGCATGATTTCTGGAAATCAATAAAACAAGTGCTCTCATAAAGATTCTCTTGGTGACTTATAAAAGCTTTCGCAAATTTTCTTCTGCGTTCTTTTTATGACTTGAGCATAACTGCTCCATAAGCCCTTTTTTCATGGGAGATATTTTCAGGATGAGAGCCCGATAAGGTGTACAAATTTTTGTTGTTACAGATTACAAAACGAATAGCAGCATTGATTGAGTAAAAAAAAAACCGGCAAAGAAGCCAACAACAAAAAAGCTTCAGGGATAAACCGAAACACTATAAAACCAGCAGGCTTTTATACATGAATTTTACATGAGGCTCATCCTTATCGCTTGGTGCAACGCTCTAGATAGTGCACGTAACGCGCCACACATCAGTACACCATTCAGCTGTCAAGGTGCGCCAGCAAAGTGGTGCTTGTGTTACGCGACTATCGAGGCGTTCTTTTATCATCAGTTTGTTCTCGAAATGGACTAGAACAGCCATGAACATGGTACGTAGATAGTTCGTTGCTTTGGATTTAAATATAACATTTGCGCTACACCCTGCAGTACTACACAGATAATGTCATCAGGGCTGTCCAGACGTAGAGCAGGAACGAAGAAGAGTGTGGAGAACGATAACGACAATTCATTGGAATCTGGTGTCAACAAATTAAGCCTGAATGATAACAGTAATAGTGAAGCTGAAAATATAAGGAATTCGGACAGCAAAATCGGATATGATCCACGTGATGATCCGAATAATGGGTCAGATGAAAAATTTGGCACAAAACCTTTTTTGACACTATTGGAAGAAGTTTTATTAGTTGGATTGAAGGATAAGGAAGGGTATTTGTCCTTTTGGAATGATAATATTTCATATGCATTGAGAGGTTTGATTTTGATTGAATTAGCATTAAGGAATAAGATTAGAATGATCAATGATCCTGCCAGGAAAAGATTCGAGTTATCGGACAGATTAATTGAGGTAATTGATCCAACTTTAACCGGTGAAACATTGTTAGATGAAGCATTAAAAATAATGAAGAATGACGAAGAAAACTTGAGTGTTTTGAACTGGGTCGATTTGTTAAGTGGTGAAACTTGGAATTTAATGAAGATCAACTACCAATTAAAACAGGTGAGAGAAAGATTGGCAAAGGGATTGGTTGACAAAGGAGTTTTGAAAACGGAACGCAAAAATTTCCTTTTATTCGATATGGCAACTCATCCAATTAATGATCCATTACCAAAGAAAAAAATTACCAGTAGAATTTTAAATTTTTTAACTGCAAGAAATGTTATATTAGATTGTGATGAAAAATACTATCCATCCACTTTGGATTTTAAATATTTAAGAAGTATCATACTAGTTTGTGGATGTAGTGCTGCAAATGTTTTAGAAAATGTATTAGTTGATGTCAATTTTGACTTAAGGGATCAAGCTTTTATTAGAGCTGATGAATTATTAGAAAATTACAGTGATTATCCATTTGGTGACACACCATCAAAGGTAGGATTTGGATTAAATATCAACTCTGAAATCAACAAAGAAATTGATAATCATAAAGGGTTTGAAATGAATTTAGAAGTCGTTGCAGCAGTTATTAGCATTTTCAGTAAAATGGATGCAATTATTTAATTATTTAATTATTTAATTATATTACTATATGTGTATATATACCAATATAAAATAGTATTTAATTGTTTAGTAGCCAACACTAATAAGGTAATCACCCATTTTTTCAATAACATTAGCTGCACCACCAGCTTGAATTCCATCAGGATAATGAGCAATGATAATTGCTTGTTTGGTTTTAACGCACATTACACCTTGTTGTTCGTGCTTACCATAAATTGATCTTGAATCAGCTTTAATGCAGAATTGCTTGACACCTTCAATGTGGAAACCTGACATTTGCAAACTTGAAGGATCTGTGAAACCTTGGACAATGACTGATATTTCTGCTGGTTGTAAGCTCAAATTACCGGAATTTGCCCAGACACCTGATCCGTCAGCGGAATAAATGGCAGCTTTATCGAAGTAACCTGATCCAACAATATTATCTGTGTATGCTGTACAAAGAAAAGGGCAGGAAAAAGAAGGTGTTAGTAAAAAGCTAATCAATGAGAACTGTGAGATCATGCATACCGTTCCAAGACATGGTGTAGTGGCTGTAGTAGTACTAGTTAATGTAATTGTGGATTCCAACTGGGAAAAGAAACAGCAGCCCGGAATCAGTTAACAAACATTCTGCTCACACACAAAGAAACGAGGTGCCTGCAGAGCGAGCTCACTCGCGTATATAATAAATACACATGTTCTCTCACTATACATTTACACAGTACACAAATAATATTATTTTTGCTACTCGTCGTCTTCGTCAACAATCATTTTCCGTTTCTTTCTGACAACTCCCTCATTGTCGTTGTCATCGTCATCGTCATCTTCATCGTTTTCGGTTGAAACACGACTAACATATTTGGCAGCACCGTCTCTTTTCACTTTTTTAAGTCGTTCAGCAGCCTTGTCGAGTTCGTCATCATCGATTTCAGACCCTTCGTCATCATCATCAACGACGAAGCCGTTTTTACCACCACTGCTACCGTAATCATCATCGTCTTCATCATCATATTCTTCGCCAATGTCTATATCATCACCCATTTTACTTTTGTAGCTGTTATATCCGTAGTCGTCATCATTCAATTCACTCGTGAATCTTCCATTACTATTTGATCTGCGTTCAGATTGTTCAACCTCTTGCTGCAACTTGAGCAGTTGCCGTTTTCTGGCCTTTTCGATTTCTTTTTGTACTTTTTCCACTTCTCTGGCCTTTAGTTCGGGATCTTCATTGGTGACAATCGTATTAATTCTTTTGGCCTTCTTCATCTTCATATTTTTTGTCAATGTATCAGCCAAAATTTGATGTGCCTTTGATTTAGTGCTTGGTGGTAAGATCTGAATCGATTTGTCCAAATTAACCAGTGCATTGAGCACTTGACCGTTCTTGAACGCTAGAATATTGTCATCATTTGGTTTTGTCTTTATATCGAAAAATTCATTACCCAATTTCAGAGACATCGACCCATCATTCCACTCAATAATATTTGCGTTGGATTGCTTGTATAGTTCATTATTGGAATTCTTTGCATACCTCCATCTGATTGTGTTGGTCAATTGTAACTTTTTAAACTGGACTGATGATTTTAGCGTGGAATTATCGACATCCCCAACTTTACTTTCCGTGCTATTTATGAAATTCTTAACTTCCTGCTCAAAAACATTTGGCGTAAAGGGTTTTGGATCAACAAACAAAAATCTAGGCAATGAAAAGCCGTATGCATGGTTGTCTTTCGGATGGTGTGACCTAGGATGCCTTTCAAGTGTCAAATCTGCCTGTGTGATTTCCTTTTCCTCAGCTTCTTCCTCATCCTCTCCTTCAATTTCCTCGTTATCATCATCAATATCAACATCAGCCTCAACATCATTATCGGTCTCATTATTCACTATATCTACCGTACCCTTATCCTCTATATTTTCGTTTTGTATATCCTCGTTATCAGCATTCTCACTATTATTATCGTTATCGTCGTCGTCGTCGTCGTCGTCACCAAACAGATCGTCCATTTCCTCATTGGCAATCACATCCTTGTCGTCCCGGTTCTCAACATCATACTGCACTTCCCGTGTGTCCATTTTTGCCCTGTCCATGCTGCTTTGTTACAATCCTTCAAAAAACATCTGCGTTCATGTTCAAAACCATTTTCCACTACTTTAGCAGGAGCCTATACCAAAACAAGAAAACCAAAAGATGAGCTGCCGTCGACCGGCGCGTCGCTTTGCGTCGCTTTATTTTGCATGTTTGTAGCTCGCTTCCCCTCTTCGTTGCAACTTTTGTCCGTTTCCACCTGGTGTGAAGACAAAGGAAGGGATTCAGCACCTACAACAACTCCTCTGGCTCAGCTTCGACAACCATGCTTGCTTTCAAAACCCAAGGCACTCTTTTCAGGACTGCGCTCACTGCCAGATCAACCATAACATCTGCCAGAGCTTACTCTTCCCATAAGGGTGAGCATGATGCACATCACGATGCAAACAGCGCTGAACATGGTCATGAAGACCACCACGACGACCATTCATTGCCTTTGTCCGAAAGTGAATCTATTCTTAACTCTAAAACTGCAATTGCTGCAGGTATTGTTGCTTTAGTTGTTGGTTATTCTACCTTGAACTCATCATATAAGGAATCTCACGAGGGTTCTGCGCTATCTTCTCTATATTCAAAACCTCAAGTTTTACAAGAAATGCAAGATAACTACAATCAATATAGAGAAAGAGTTTCACGCCAACAAGAAGTTCAAGAAATGATGATGTTTCCAGGTGAGAAAAGAACTCTTGACAACTTAGTAACTAGAATTGACTCAGTTCCAGGTAGACATTTTGCGACTGGTTCAAACACCCAATTCAATACAATTCAAAATCACGATTCCTTAGCTCCAAGAAAGACAAAAGAATCTCCTTTCTATTAGAGCATATCAACGGGGAAAACCTTCTCAGATATTTCTATTTTTAGTTCTAGTTCTATTTCAATTTTATTGATTCATCCCTATTTATTCTTTATTTATATATTCTTATATAATCTAACCAACTTATTTATTATTTTCCCCCAATATTACCTGTATTGATATGTTTCTATGATTTTAAAACCACTATAGAGGTATGTAATGCAGTATATCGCCTATTATTATTATATAACAATACCGGGACGATCGTCTCCAGTTGATCTGTTCTCTAGCGTGTTTTCGTGACATGTTGCTATATACTACCGCATGAAATTGCATACTATAACACTCACCACAACCGACAAGTACCATGGCCATTGTGGTAGCATCGAAGGCGGAGCTTTTAGAGTGGATCAATACATATTTCCATCTTAACTACACAAAAATTGAGCAATGTGGAAACGGAGCTGCTTATTGTCTTATATTTGATGCGATTTATCCAAATTTAGTAAACATTTCAAGGTTGATCAAAAACCCCTCAACGGAATACCAAATCTTGACTAACTATAAACTGCTGCAAAATGGATTCAATAAAGCGAAAGTTACAAGAGAAATCAACGTTGAAAAATTAATGAAATGTAGATTACAAGACAATTTGGAATTTTTACAATGGTTTGCCAAACTTTGGTTAGACCACAACAAAGATTTTACTTTTGGTAGTGGTTCCATATCCTCAAGACCATCCTCCAGGAGGACAAGCTCAATAGGGATTGATAGAACACGTAATAAAACTCCAATACAGAAATCACAATCCCCAGTTTCAGCTCCAGTACCAATTCAGCAGGCTAAATTACAAACTAAACAAAAACAACAACGATCGGAACCAAAAACAGACAACGATGACATAATTAGTAAATTAAAGAAAGAAATTAAAAGATTGACACTAGAATCAGAAGACACGGGTGCTTTAAAGCAAGGTTTTGAATTAGAGCGTAATTTTTATTTCAAAAAGCTAAGAGATATCGAAATAATGTGTCAACATATATCAGATACTAACAATTCCTCAAATATATCTTTAATGGAATTTATTCAAAATTTACAAGAAATAATGTATAGTACGGAAGAGGGATTTTTAATGCCTGGATTGGACACCGATGAAAATACAGCTGAACTCAACCTGAATGTGGAAATCACTGACACAAAAATCGATAGATCGCACATAGCACAACCAGATGCAAGTATAGAAATAGATACAACAGCATCTACAACGAATGCGGCAAATGAAGAGTTGTTTGATGATGAAACATTCTAAATAATGTTTTATAGATACATATATGCAAAATGTTTTACTTATAATTAACAGTACTTGAAGTTTGTAATCATTTTCAACTTTATATCAAGAAGATGTAATGAATAATTACAAAACCAGTAACACAAACATTTAGATTTTCTTTCAAACTTCACGTCTGCATTAGCATATACTCCAAACATACTCTCTTTATCTATATTATTATCGAACACAAAGTACGTTCCAACAAGAGAAGATTTAAAATCATTTGAGTCATGAAATCTAAATTCCTTGAGAGTTTTGGGTATTTTTTTTAGGTTTATAATGTCAATTCGAAAATTATTGATAAAGTAATCTAAAATCAAAATTTTTTGTAAATTAATATGATCGTTAAATTTAAATCGTCCGAAATCAATTTTAACATCTGAATGATCGGTTTCAATTATCAGATTTTGTAAGTTTGTAGGTATCTCAAAGATTGTATCAAGGTATTGAGATTTGGCGTTACTAGAAAAGTTTTGGAATATCTGAATAGTTTCGAGATATCGTGGCATATTAAATGACAACCAACGGAAATCCACATTTTCGCATTGAAAGACTATCTTTCGGAGTTTTTTCAAATCTGTTAAATCTCCAAATGTTTTAGAATCACAATTCAAATCACATTTTACTTCAAGAAATTTTAAATTCCGTAAATTCTTTATAATTTGAAAGTTAAAGCTATAGTTTGAATCATTCGTACTATCAATTATTAATTTGTCAATTAGTTCAAACCCAGTATGTCTAAACAACTCATTTAGTCTATTATCATCATGAATCGTTGGATCTGTTAAATTGAGCTTCAAAATAACCTTAATATCACCTAAACTTATCCGAAATTTACTTAATATATCAATGCAGTAGGAAAAATATCTGATTATTTTGCAGCAAAAGGGTTCACTCTTTTCGGCTAATGTTATGTCTAAATAAAAGGACACCCGAAAGGAAACATCAATGTCCCTATTCATTTTTTTTGAACAATATTGCACAATGTTCACCAGTTCTTTAAAATCATTATGATCACATATAATGAAATGCAATTGATACTTCATGCTTTTATGAATAGACATACTTTCAGAGATCATTTCAAACTTCTGAAAATTCTTTTTATGAAAGGTAGCTGTAAACTGATTTATCCTATTAACATCTATGTTTTCATTCAATGTAATGGATATCAAACACATGGAATTACAGCAAATATTTCTCGCATATTTAGTCAAGAACCCGAGTTGTCGGATATCAGATTCCAAAATCAAGTTTTTGATTGAAATGACATGATTTTCAAATAATTTTTCAAAGTTGCTTAAATTTTCGCAAATAATTCCATCATAAGTAATCAAGTCCATCGACAATGGGTCTTGATCAAATCTAATATCCTTCACAGAAGAAATAGTCAAGTCTATGTCCTCCAACCTCAAGTATTGTGTATATTCTTGATTTAAAATCAAAAACCGGACTATCTCCGTTTTGGTAAACAGGGTCAAAATGATTTTGTTCAAAATGTACCAGGAGAGTTCCATCGGCAGCGTCCTCACCATCAAGCAAGTATTTTTCATGCTTTTCAAACTCTACTACCAATACCTAACCTTTAATATTTGCAACTTCACTCTGTAAAAAAATCTTCACAACAGAAGATTCACAATAAAGAATTCTTTATCTGCACATCTCTGCTCTGCGGACATAACGATCCTTCAGATCCTTACTCCGTTGGCGTCGACCGTCCCTATTTATGGCATTTGATTTTTCTCGACCGAGCTCAATATAAGTTGTTAAAGTATACCAATTCGTGTCTGCTCAGTGGCAAACCTGTCTTTTTGTACTGCTACCGGGAACAAAGTATATACAGACTCGTAAACACTACAATGTTTGCAAGGGTCCGTATACAGATGTTGGCTTCCAAAGGAGTTTGCCAACAGTTTTGTTTTAAACGATTTGCTTCTTTCACAGCCATCAATAAAATTAATACACCTATCCATGTTATTACCCGTGATACGGGAGCTACGAGAAGTTTTTCTGTAGTAAATAATCGTTCCCTTTTCAATGAGACAAGATTTTTATTTAACAATCAGCCCCAACAGGAAAAAAACAATTCCACAACTAGCAAAAAAGGTGAAGACGATAAAAATAAAAATCCCAATACGAAATCAAATCCAAATAATCCAAACCCTCCATTCATGGACTGGATGTTATACTCACTAGGTTTTACCTTAATCTTTTCAATTATATCCTCGGTATCCAATGTGTCGGATCTATCGAACAATTTAACGTTCCAAGAGTTTCTAACCAATTACTTAGAAAAAGGATTAGTTCAAAAAATTGAGGTTATAAATAATTCGTTTGTGAAGGCAGAATTAATCTCAACTCAAACTCCTAGATATGTTACTTTCACTATTGGTTCTGTTGCATTTTTTGAATCTGAAATTGATAGCGTGCAAGAAAAATTGGGTATACCTTTGAATGAACGTATTCCAGTTACTTATGAAAAACGGTCTAGCATTTTTTCTTATTTACTTCCATTTATTCCAACTTTGATTCTAATTGGTGGTACTTATTATATTATCAGCCAAATTAGAAAGAAAAGAGGCGGCACCAGTGGAGGTGGTGGACCATTAGATCAAATTATGAATGTTGGTAAATCTAAGGCAAAACTTTTCAATCAAGAAACAGACATCAAAGTTCAATTTAAGGATGTTGCGGGTTGTGATGAGGCCAAGGAGGAAATCATGGAGTTTGTTAGTTTTTTAAAGAATCCCAAAAAGTATGAACGTTTAGGTGCAAAAATTCCAAGAGGTGCAATCTTGTCAGGTCCTCCAGGTACTGGTAAAACACTGCTGGCAAAGGCAACTGCAGGTGAAGCAGGTGTTCCATTCTTATCAGTGTCAGGTTCGGAATTTGTTGAGATGTTTGTCGGTGTTGGTGCATCAAGAGTCCGTGATTTGTTCAAAACCGCTAGAAAAATGGCGCCTTGTATTATCTTTGTTGATGAAATTGATGCAATTGGTGCCTCTAGAGAAAAAAATTCAATGAGGTCAAACGATGAAAAGGAAGCGACATTGAATCAATTATTGGTTGAAATGGATGGTTTTGCAAGTTCAGATCACGTTGTTGTTTTAGCTGGTACAAACAGGCCTGACATGCTAGATAAAGCATTGATGAGACCAGGTAGATTTGATAGACATATTGTGCTTGATAAACCAGATCTTGAAGGAAGAAAGGCAATCTATAGAGTTCATTTAAGACCTTTAAAGTTGGAGTTTCCAGTTACCGATGAATTTGCAGGTAAATTAGCTGCGTTAACACCTGGATTTTCCGGTGCTGATATTGCAAATTGTTGTAACGAGGCTGCTTTAATTGCTGCGAGACATGATGCACCATTTGTTGCTTTGAAACATTTTGAGTCTGCTATTGAAAGAGTTATTGTTGGTTTGGAGCAAAAAAGTAGAGTTTTATCACCAGAAGAAAAGAAAACTGTTGCATATCATGAAGCAGGTCATGCAATTTGTGGCTGGTATTTAAAATATGCTGATCCTTTACTAAAAGTCTCAATTATACCAAGGGGTCAGGCAGCCTTGGGTTATGCCCAATATCTACCAGATGATCAATATTTAACGTCCGAATTACAATTCCAACATCGCATGATTATGGCACTTGGTGGGAGAGTTTCAGAAGAATTAAATTTTGATGATATTACCACTGGTGCAGCTGATGATTTGCAGAAAGTCACTAAAATGGCAAATGTGATGGTATTAAAACTAGGTATGTCAAAAAAACTGGGTACTATTGTTTTCGAACCAAAGGATACAAATATGCAAGTGCATAAACCTTACAGTGAAGAAACTTGGGAACTAATTGATTCTGAGGTGCATAGGTTGATTAACGATGCTCATGATAAATGTAGGAAATTACTGACAGAGAAGCTCGATGAAGTTGAAAAAGTGGCCAAAGAATTATTGTCCAAGGAAGTTATCACAAGGGAGGATATGATTAGACTGCTTGGACCTAGACCTTTTAAAGAAAAGAATGAAGCATTCAAGAAGTATTTGGACGTGGGCGAAAACTAAGTTTGGCACTCTCTTTATATAAAACTACTAAGTAGAATAGATTTTGTACATAGCGAAAAAACGGTAGTCAATTTTGATTTTTTTTGGTGATTGTAGTGTGGCTATCAAGATCACCTAGATTTCCTTTGTTGACTGCATGTATGTTTGAACGGTTCCACGCCGAACTAGTGCACTTAGTTACATACCGAAACAACTGCGATTGTTCAGAAAATGACAAACAAAATACAGCATGAGGACGCAAAGTTTATGTTTGACGGAGTTAGCATCAATCTTCCCAGATCTATTTCAATAGACGACTATACCGAAGCGGCTCGATCAAAATACATATTTGGATGTGACAATAATAATTGCAAAGTTTGTGAAAACTGTATTATGAAGGACTATTTACAAAGTCAAAATGCTGAAAACGGTGTAATAACAACGTTGCCCGAACTAGCTAAAACTGAAAGACCAGATATTTTTGTTGAACTTGTAGACTATTGCGACGGGCTTTTCAGAAACCCAGAAAAGCTGTTGATCTCGATTTTACTGAGGACAATAAAGGATGTTAAATTATCGCAATTAGGGAGACAAGCAACCCAAGAGGATAAGGAAAACAGAAACAAAAATAAAAATGAAAATAAAACTGGTACCCCAAAAGGCAAGAATACTAGTGAGAAATCTAGGAAAGCCACAAATGCAAGTGGCTTGAATCCATCTATAACAGTGCAACAACATAAAGAGCCGGAACTTAAGTGTGCAGCTGGAAGAATAATTAAACCTAAAACTATAGCGCATAAGGCCAATACAGTTAACAGTGTCATAGTTAAGCATAATAAGCACAACAATAATAGAGACCAGCCTCAAAAAGCTACAATGCTATGTTTTGGTAAAGTTTTCAGTCAAGAGTGGGGATGTGGTTCTCAATTCAAAACCATGGAAGAACTTAAACAGCACTGGACGCAGAAAACAGGTAATAAATGTCTTCAAGAATTTATTGCCCTTAGAAGATGGACCAATAAGGAAAAGTCACAGGGCAACTCACAAAAAAATTCATCGAATCGTGCATCGAATAAGATCAAAGAGAGATCAAAAAGTAACTAAAGTCTTAATTAGGCTCTGAAGCCTCATTCGGTTCTCCACATGCCACAAGTAAACGAGGTTCAGTGCGATTTTATTTTGTTTTGTTTTGTTTTGTTTACATTTCTATTTGTGCTCCACATGAATGTATGAGAGTACATTAATTACTGCGTTGAATCAAATCAACTTTCTTTGCAATGCAACCTGTCACACACTTTTCTTCTATAGAGGCGGACAAGGAAAACATTATGCCCATTTCACAAGGACGTTCAGCTACTAAACTAAAGGAATTAATACAAACGGATAGTGTTACATTGAATAAACAGTTATCATCACAAAGGGCTGAATTTGAAAGTAATTTGAATTCTGAACTCTTAGCAGATTTGGATGATCCGCTTGACCCTTATTTACAATATATAAAATGGATCAGGGAAAATTATAAAACAGGAAACACCAATGAATCTCAATTGATTCAAGTATTGGAACGGACCACTCACGATTTCAAAGATGATGATTACTATAAGGACGAAATTAGATACTTTAATGTCTGGTTGGAATATATTACATACAGTGACCACCCGGGAGATGTTTTCAATTATCTTCTAAAAAAGAAAATTGGTTGTGGTTTGTCCCTTTTCTATGAGAAATATTCCCTATTTTATGAGTTAAACGACCAATGGGACAACGCTGAAGAAATTCTCAAATTAGGATTATCCAAAGGGGTAAGACCTTTAAAACGTTTACAGAAATCTTATGATGACTTTATACACAGGAAATCTTCAAAAAATACAAAAATAAAAAGCTCATTAAAAGGCTTAACAAATCCAGATGGAACAGGTCTGTCAAATGATTTTAATAATATAAAGAAACAGTCAAAAATTCAGATATTTCAAGATTCGGATAATCCACCCAAAACGACTGTTTTTACTGATGACGATAATAATCCATCTTTTCTTAACCTAGATACCATCAAACATTCAAAGAAAGAAAATATTTTACAACCAACATCATGGGAAGGCCAAGTTCTGAAAAATTCTACCTTACCTTCTACGGGTGCAAGCCAATTCAGAGAGAAGGAAAAAAAAATTGACGTTTTCAATGATAAATCAATTCAGTATCCAATTACTAAAACTATTGAACGCACAGATACCAAACGTATGGAAACTTTTGATTTTAATTTTGACTTGTTCATGCAAGATTTTTCTGTTGAAAAATCTTCCAGTTTAATAGAAGTTTTACTAAAATTTGAGCAAAATAAGACATCAAGCACCACGTATCTATCTAGTAAGAGGCCTTTTTCTTCGAATGACATGATTTACAATACCCCACGTTCTAAGAAAATAAAAAGTGAAAATACTGCACCTCCAATATTGGATGATCAATCCCCAGGAATACCAGACACTCCATTACTTGAGTATTTTAAATGTTCAAAAAGTGGTCTATTTTCAATGGAAGAAAACGATAATCATGAACCAAATGATAAAGAAAATATATCAAATCTTGGACCCGAGAGTATGAACAGCCCACATTTAGCTGGTTTACCTTTACAAGAAGGCGTGAAGCCCACGAAAATTTACACCGAGACCCCATTGAGTCAAGAAAATAACCTAGACAATAATAAAATAGAAAGTAATCTGTTAGATGCAATAAATGGTGGCGCATTTAGTGATATTTTTATAGATACTATTACAAAACCATTAACAGATTTGAAAACTCCACTTAGAGAAAAGGATAGATCCGACAACGATGAATTACTCAGTTCTCCATTTGTTGAAAATCCAGGTGCAAATAAAACTGCTCTTCATTTAGATAAAAAAGATATAATCAATCCTTTTGATTTGCAATTGAGAAATAAAATGATTCAAGTTATTACACCTAGTTTGTTTCAAAACAATAAATTTTACAATCGCTCTTCAGTAGACTTTAACAAACTTTCAGTTTTAAGTCGAATTTTTAAGCCAAACGCCAAACCTATATATGGTAACAAACAAGCCCTGCTGGAATTTGAAAAAGGCGATTTGTTTTGTATTACCAAAGAAGTAGGCCGTGGAAAATCTTCAATTGTTTATTTAAGTGAGAAGATGGATGGTAAATCAAATGCGATTAAGATTGGTCCACCTTCTAATATATGGGAAGCTTATATTATCAGAAAACTAAGCACTAAGTTGAATGATTTTATTAGAATTGATCTATTTTATCAGTACAGGGATGAATCTTTTTTAATTTTACCATATTTAAAGCAAGGAACAATTTTAGATCTTAACCATAGTCTATCATTATACCAGTTTATGACCAATAAAAATCTTAGCGAAGAAGCTTTAATAATCTATTTATCAATTCAATTGATTGATCAGGTAGTGAAACTTCATTCGATGCACATTATTCACTGTGATATTAGGCCTGATAATTGTATGCTAAATATTAATATTTCCGATCAAAGGCTTACGTTTAAAGATCTTTTATTGATTGATTTTGGCAATTCAATAGATCTTTCATTGTTTCCAGAAAACACTAAGTTTCGAACTAACTTTGAGAAAACTGATGATTGTTCTTGCCCTGAAATCCTCAATAGTTCGACATGGTGCTATGAGCCCGATTATTATGGCGTCGCAAATGTCATACATACACTACTGTTTAACAAACCATTAAAAGTTTATGAAAATTCTGAAGGCATTAGGCTAGTTGAAACAATTAAAAATTATTGGCAGACTGATTTATGGAATGAAATATTTGCAATGCTTTTGAATCCAAAAAATTGTTGTCCATCTGGTGACATCACCGAGGAACTAGAAAAAATCAAAGGAAAACTAGAGTCATGGTTTCATTTAACTGTTGATAAAAGACTGTTTTTGAATAAGCTCAGACAGATAGGCGAAATTTTAGATACGAGACTTAAAAGAATAAAATAGCATCATTGCTCAAATACATATATAGAATCTAAGTATTAAATAATGCAAATTAATTCCAATGACTGTTCAAATATGGCAAATAAAAAGAAAGATAAAAAGTTAGTTAATTGTCGGGATCCTACCGGTTCTTTCCCAGCAGCGTGGTGATTGATCAGAGCAAAGACACTTAAATTTTTTAGCTGAGATGATATTGAAGACTAAACTGTCATTTGAAATGAAAGAATGTAGTTCTTCATTACACTCATTGTTTAATTCAAAAAAGCTAGTAACACTATGATCATTATAAGCCTTATTAAAACTGAACAAAGTATCACTTGAATCAAATTCTTTTTGAGATTTGCCAACTAAAGTTTTTTGTGATTGACAAGAGATCTTTTGTTCACGTTCAATGCTTCCGTTTTCATTCATCTCGGAGACCAAGAACGGATTTGATTTGTAGCGAATTCTGCTCTCATCTGCGTGCTCTTTTGTTTCACTAAAAATACCTACTGCTTTGTTTAAAAGTCTTTTAATACTATGATGATGGTGACGTGAGTAACCAAATATATGACTAGAATGATCGTAAACGCTCTCTTGTCGACTGCTGGGTTGAGTGATGGAGATAGAATCTATTGTTGAATGTAAAACACCATTATTTGCCGCTTTTTTTCCAAATAACTGAACGCTCTTGTAATTTTGCTTCTTTTTTGGATATTTATGGACAATTTTTTCTTTAGCAACGCATCCTTTTGAAACTTTAGCTTCACCAAAATTTGACTGTGTGGCAAGCCTTAGTTCCGATGTATATGGATATGTCGATGTTTCCTCTAATATGGAATTGTATATTGGATAATAGAATTCAACATTTAAATTCTCCTTTAATATACTGCTGTTATTATCTGCAGCCAATCCTTGGTTTTTATGAGAGGGCATAATCATATCTCCAACAACAATGAAGTCAAAAAAACTGGAGTCACTTTCAACTTCATTATTGCTCAGGATAAGATCATTTACAAAAGCTTGCTCTTTATTACCTTTTTTCTCTCTGCCTTTTTTAAGAAAGTAGAAATACTGCATGATTATAAGCTACACCTGATTAAATGCAGGAGAGTAAACGTGTTATAGACGCTATAAAGAGGTAAAATAAAGTACAAGCATCCAATTGAAATAAAAAATACGTTTTCTCTTATACCATCTGCTTGATGACAGGTCAAACAATATTCAAAGCAATCGCTCCTACTTCTCTAGTATACTGTTCTGTTGTATCTTCTGTGTGCCGGTGATGCGGTGCCCTTATCAGTATCACCTGTTTTTCCAATGAAAACATGTTCTGTTACACGGTCACGTGAACAGACCGCGTAACTTGGCCTTCAACTTTTTTAGTGGCCTTTCACCCTGTCTCTTCTCCGCCTCCTCTTCGGTGACGGTCTTCTTGACGATCATATTAAAAAAAGAACCAAAAGCAAGTGACATTACTGTCAGTGTGAGAATAATAACATTATAGGGCATGGAGAAATCCGGCGTAGGTAACGTAAGTAAACTTGTTGTTGTACGCATAATATATATCACTTCATTATTGGTTTCTTTGTTAACTAAAGCGAAGATTGTTGGTTCGAGTTCAAATCCATGATTTGCATCAGGTGGATATTCAGCATATAACAACATTGATTTGTCAAAGTTAAACGAAAATTTCAACTTTGTTTTAGGTGGTGTTTCAATATGAAGTTCTAAATGTGTTGGTGCCACACGATCACTTGCAGGATTATAGACAATCTGCTTTATATAATCTGTTAATTGTAAATCTTGAACATTTAAAACCTTGGTGTCACCGATTTCATTAGTAATTGTCAGTGTTAGTGAATGCATATAAAGCCTCACAAACCATGGTAATGTTTCAAAAATAATAATACTTTGTGATTCATCCCCGGGATTAAACAAATCGAGTCTGAATCCTCCGCTATCTTGTGAGTATCCTGATAAGGATCTTGACGCATAAAATGGTGGTGGCTCAATTTCGTTTGTATGAGAGGAGTTTTTAGTGTTCAGCTGAATATTATAATTAGCACTGCTGTTTAGCTCAAAACAGAGCTTTGCATCCTCAAAACTTTCTTTGACTGATGCCTGCGAAATCAGTTCAACTTCCCAGTTTTCAAGATCAACATCAAGACAAACTTTAGTTGGTTCCGAACTAATCAATGATCCACCGTTGATATCTTTACCAAACAGATCAAGCAAGCTATAATGATATTCCTTTGTTGGTGGCAGAGGTAGACAATTATATGCATCGTGAATTTTAGATTTATCACATCTCAATTCACTTCCAGCAATTGGTTTAGGTATGGGCATTGCATTTTTTTCTAAAATTCTTGGAACATTTAGAATCATATTAATTGATTGTTTCATAATTTGTTTACAATTACTTTCATCGCCTTCTTCACAGTCGGTTAAAACGTCAATCGCCATTGAAGTCCATTCTGCATTAAACATTTTATTACCCGTTAACAACGAAGAGATACCCTGTTTACCCTTTGTAGGTAAAACCTTGATGAAAGGTGTTAAGTTTTCTGTACAAATTGGCTCACCAGCCAAAGCACTCCTAAAATGGTATAAATTCCCCACAAGATTAGCTTTAGAGCCCAAGTCAATTTCACTTCCAAACAATGTTTCAGGATATGTAGTGATGGCAGAATCAATAAAATTAATAGAAGCACAGAAAACACCAGATAACGAGTTTGCTAACTGAATCCAATCTTGGAATGCATGTTCTTTAGTATCTGATTCAATTGTTGCCCACAATTCAACACCAGTACCACCACTTGAAAATCCATTATTGACTAACTTACCGTTGACTTCAGAATCATACCAACCCTGGCCAAATCTTAGATGTAGCTCTCTAGTATTTGTAGATTTTAAAACTGTACCCAACGATTTTGGAAATACATCATAAAATGAAACTTCGTCAAATGCTGGATAAAGTTTAGTTGTACCATTGGCTTCAAAATTTAAAGAAACTAAAAGGTTGTTACCATGTAGTGGTTTAATTTCCATAAATTCGGTGTTAGGATATTTCTTGCTATCATTATCATAGTATCTAATAGAGGGATTTTCTGCTTCACTAAATTCAGTATTTTCGATATTATTCAGTTCTTCGGAAGACAAGCCTTGTAAATGTACTGTTTCTGTTTTAGTGACAGTAGAAGCTTGGACATGGTCTCCCTCTGTGGGTTCTTCAACAATTCGTTCAGCTATATTTTCAGTACCTGTTAATCCTGTATCATCCTTTATGTGCGCTGATTCCTCTATCTTAGTGTCTTCCTTTCCAACGCGTTGATTGGCCGAGCATATTCTTGCAACTACCAAAAGTATAAAAGATACAGTACTAAATCTCATAACTTGGAATTGGTAAATCTTAGCCTACGAGAAGAATCTGATTATTTCATTCACTGATATCTTTATTGAACATGTTTGGACAATACTGAAAATTAAATATGTGCGAACAAGAATTGTCCCGGGGCAGTTTATTTACAGGAGCATTGCTAACAATTATACATTGAATTACACAAAAGCTTATTCAGGCCTTTCCTTTTTTTTAATAGTAATCTTCGTAAGTTTTACCTTTAAAAACAGCCAACTGACTACTCTTTGTGATATCGTCACGACGGCAAACAAGATGTAGTATAAAGTCATGTTAACTTTTAAATCATATGCATCTAAAACTTGCTTTCCATTAGTGAACAAACATTGTCCATTTGCTAATTTTTCTTCAGCTTTACATGTTAATTTTAGAGATTCTGTAAGCTCCTGATTTATTACTAGCATCACGCAGTAATGTAATGGCGAAATATAGTTCATGGCTCGCAAGAATGAATCTAAGGTCATTGCTAACAAACCCGCCATTGCAACCCCAATAGAACTAAAAACAGATATCACGTTTAATGCGAAACCAGTATGTCCAAAGACTGTGTTTAAGGAAATGCCTAATGATTCACCAGCATTAACAACTAAAAATGAACCGTAAAATGCTGTGAAGAACAACGATGCAGATGATTGCAATCCAATAACAAAAACTATAAAAATTGTGAAAATGAAGCACGTGAAAATTTCAAATGGAATCTCAATAAAGAGATAACTAAAAAAAAAGGAATTCAATCCGACCACATCATCAAAATATTCGTCATAAAAGTGATCTCGTTCTTGTGGGTAAGAAGATAAATTATTTAACATTCCTGTAAAATACAATGCAGTCATTTGTTGAATTAATCCTAATCTATTTTGAACGCTAGTTGTGTTGTGTTTCAGCCTTGAAAAAAACAATGCGAGAATGATAGCCATACCGATAACTTGGGTAGTTCTTGCAATCAAAATATTCTTGTCTCTTACTAAGCTCTTCCATTGTCTAGATGTCAAAACCCAGAACCCGACAACAAAATCAGCCGGTTCTTTAATTATGGACTTGAATTTTTCTTCAACTTCACGTTTGCTTTTCAATGTTATGAGATCTCCTTCATGAAATCTGAATTTTCCACTTGTTTCATCAAGGTGTATCTTCCAAGATTCGACAATATGATTGACCCTTGTTTTTGTTTTTTCTTCAATTTCTACATTTGATGTATTGTAAGAAATTATATCGATCACAAAATCCGCCAAATTAGTGAACTTCGGAATAGGATATCCAATCTTTGTAAAGTGTGACACTAATTCTATTTCCGTTCCATCAAATGCAACTTTACCACCTTTTGCTAATAGCAAAATTGAGCCAAATTTCTCTAGCGATCTAGGCTGATGAATTGTCATAATTATGGTCGTACCCTGTTTTGTTAAGTTCTGAAGGCACTCGACAATGGAGGATGCAGTAAAAGAATCCAAACCAGACGTTGGCTCATCAAGATACAAGATTTTAGGCGATGAAATTAATTGAATTGCAATTGATAGTCTACGTTTTTCACCACCCGATATGCCTTTAATAAGCTCATTCCCAACTAACGTATTTGCACAGTCTTTCAATCCCATTTTCAAAACAATATCATCGACAATCACGTACTGTTCATCAATTGTTAATGAAGATTTGGAAAGTCTCAATCTAGCTGCATACCTTAAAGTTTCTCTAACTGTCAAGGCTGACAATAAATGATCGTCTTCTTGAATAACATATGAGCAGACAGGTCTAACCGTATGGAAATCAGTGATGTAAAATTTATTCAAATAAATCTCCCCAGATGAAGTGTATTGAGTTAAAATATTAGAAGAAAGCCTGCCGCTAATTAAGTTCAATAGCGAAGTTTTGCCCGAACCCGAGGGACCCATAATAACATTTAATTCATTTGCATGAAAAACGGCATTCACCTTCTCCAGAATATGCTTATCAGATTTTTTCAACTTGTTTCTAACATCAAGACTTATATTTTTCACGGTAACATTAACCGAATTTGTATTTGCTGAATCTGTAAAAACTTCTTTCCCATTATTGATCTCTCTGATTCTTTGCGAATAATCCAAAGAGTTATCAATACTATCTCTCGAGTTAATTTCTTTACCCATAGTCATATCAACTGGATTTAGGTACAAAACAACTCCAGCAACTATATAGTGGCCAATAGTAAATGCTAAAACAACACAAATTGGTAGCGCATTCCAGTTCTCACTAAACCCCAAATTATTTAAAATATAGTTGCCTGAGTATTGATAGCAAATTTCTGAAACATTTGAATCATCCTTATGTAATTCAAAACAATCGCTCGTTAAATTTGAAAATTGATTGCTTGCTAAATAACCAAATGAGTACCATAAATATGCGACATATTTACACCATCTAACATAAACGGGTAGTTGTTTTGCATTCACAAATAAGCCATTAGTCATAGATTGAAACGTAAAACTTAAATTACCAACCAAAGTTGCAATCGAGACATCTCTACTGATCGATGCTGAAAGTGTAGCAAATGCCATTGTGTTCAAGTGAAAAATTAAACATCCAGCAAAGTATTTGAAAAAGTATTTTGCAGAATCAAGCCTTAAACCATACATGAAATATGTGGTTAACGAAAACAACAATGGTATCCAAAAATCTTCAGCAATTAATTTACTTATCCTTTTCGCAATCAAAAAACCAGTAACAGAAACACAATTTTCCATTCTTTCTCTATCGAAAACTTTCATATCAAACTGACATAACCGATATATTTCATATAACATAAAAAGATAACATTGCAAAGCGCATGATGTATATAAAGAAGCCTGCGTTGATCTAATACCTGCTGCACTCATTCCAGGTTTGAAAAATAACCAACCACATAATAAACCCAAAAACAAACCTTCAAAAACAATTGAAAACCAACCAATTGGATCTCTAGCTTGCAATCTTAGATTTCTCCTAATTAAAATATTAATTTCTCTCCAAAAAGGTGCACGTCCTACGTCTTGAAAAACAACATTTTCCTCAATACTTTCGTCTATATTCAAATTCAAAGTTGAAATATTTGAAAAATTCTTCATTTCATTATTCCAGACACTTGAGATATACTGTACCCTCTCCATTGAATCTAGTTCTTGTTTCCTGTTACGTGAATCAATACTTGTAATATCAACAAAATAATCAGCAGGATTAACCTTTGTTTCAGGCACTGTAAAACCTAATGAACTGAAATGGCTGAAAATCTTCTCGTACGAATCACCATAGCATAGTTTTCCCTTTGACAAAATTAGCACCCTGTCAAATAATTTAAAAATATCCGCCCTTGGTTGATGTATACTCATAATGACTGTCTTGTTTAATTTTTTTGCAAGATATTGAAAAGATTTGCACAATAAATATGCGTTGTAATTATCTAGACCGGTTGTCGGCTCATCAAGAAACAATACTGAAGGATTTGAAATCAGTTGCAATCCTACACTCAAACGACGTCTTTCACCACCACTCAGACCTTTATTTTTATTATCACCAACCAATGTATCTTTACAGTCTTTTAAACCCAAACTAAGAATAATCTCATTGACCAAAACTATACGCTGTTTCCGTTGAGTTAATTTCGGTAATTTCAACTCTGCAGAATATAACAATGTTTCAAAACATGTTAAAGTTGGAATTAAAATATCTTGTTGAATAACATACGCGTGTCTGTAGTCTGCTAATTCATCACTGGCATTATACTTGATAATCCCCTGTTTAAGCATGCTTCTTTTACTAAACTTTCTATTTGCTAAACAATTCAGTAGTGTTGTTTTACCCGATCCACTACCACCGACAATACAAGTAAGAGAATTTGGGGGAATATCAAAAGACATTGGATGCAAAATTGTCTTGATAGAATCTTTATTTTCCATATCAGCCACTTTCTTCCTACAACAGACATTCAAAATATTACTATTTTTGTTATGCAAACCCAGGGAGCCGATTGACAAATCACGCACTGTTATTTGTACTTTCTTAGTCGGTGTGAAGGATATGTTTTCGTTTGAGTATTCAATGTAGTTCTCATCTGAGTCTCTAGAAATTGTGTCAAAGGCAGACTGGCTCTTGACAATACCGACATCAGACACCTTTTCCATTAGGTTACATGAATGTTGCATCAAAGAAACCAATTGCAAACCATGAGTAGAACAAAAGATCTTGAACCGCTAAGGCAATTTGTCATGTTGGCAGATGCCATAAAAGAAGGATATCAATTGATTACGTAACTAGCGGTTTGTTCGTGTATTTTTGTTGCAGGATCCGTATCGTATCTTCCAACTCTTCCAACTCTTCCACCTGTTCTTCTTTTGGTAGCTCATTCTTAGATGGAATTTCAACTTCAACTTCAACTTCCGGTGTCAGCGACATTTTTGGCTTTTGGAATTTCAACAAGACCTGTTCTGCTTTCTCCAATTTGAGTTTGGTGGCCATGTTCTCACCTTTGAGTCTGATCATATTATCTTCTTTTTCAGACATTTTTTTCTGGAACTCCATACCCATTCTCCTCAGTTCACGTAATTTCAAAGCCTGATTCTCGTTGTCTGTTTTCAACTTGGTTATTTCGGCTTTTAATCTACGTATTTCTGTATCTCTATTTTTAAAACTTCCACTTGATTTTTCTAGTTGTCGTTTCAATGTAACATTTTCATTTTTCACTCGTTTTATTTCTTCAAGCAAGTCGCAATAACTCGTATATACCTTGCCATTTGTTGATTTCAAACGATTATAGTCATTTTGGAGTTTTTCGTTGGAGAGCACCAATTCGCTATATCGGTTTCTAAAACTAACTTGTTCAAACTGCTCTACCAAGTGTAGTAAGTAAGCGTTGTTTCGCTCTAATCGAAAACAATAGCCAACCAACTCATCAACATCGCCATTAATTTCAGCATTTTCACTTTTTTTCTGACCTAACGAGAATCTTTCATTCTTCAAAGTTTGCAAATCATTAATATATTCACTATTCCATCTTTCAGTCTCATCGCTCATCAATCTTAATGTTTCTCCAACATTGAACAGTTCTCCTTTGATGTCGTCTTCATCATCATCGTTCAAGCAGCTTCTTATTCGAGCATGTATCTGTTTGAGCTTGTCATCTGGTAAATATACGCCATCATCATTTTTGGTATGCACATAACTGGTGTTAAAATGTGTTGTATTTTTACCACTATCTCCACACAGCCATGTCTTCAGTCCAGAAAGCATTGTTGCGTAACTTTTGAATATGAAAATATCAATACAAAACAGGGTGATTCATGTTGCCTATTTTTCATAGAGGCAGCGCGTACACCAATCAACTGAACACTATACATGATAAAAACTAATGTACTATCTTTCACACTACATAAATTATGAAACAAAACTAGTTCAGTACTTCCAACCATAAGTACTTTTCAATCTGTTGTTCAAATGCTCGCCAGCGGTCTGCGAGACGCCATGTTTCTCCATGTAATGACTTGCACCTCTGCCCTTAATGTTTTTGATGAACTTACTAGGCACGGGCTCAAGTTGGGTTTTATCACCAGGATGGGCAAATAAGACAATAGAATATCTATCTTTGCCACTATCTAACAACTCTTGTGGAAATCTAACTCTGTGAATAGTAGACTTCAAGTGCCCATTTGTCCAGTAACACAACTGGTCTGCAATATTAACAATCAGTGGCGCTGCCTCACCCTTGGATTTGTATTTATCAGATGCAGGAACGTAAGGAACGTTTTCCCATTTTTTGGAAATAGGAGAGAATAACTGTAGTCCGGATTCCTCTTCCTTTTGGAATAACAAAGTAACGGTACCGTAGTCGGTATGGGCACCGGCAACATTCAAATCTTTATATTTCGCTTTCTCTTGTTCAGAAGCGCCCTCTTTTACTGGACTTGGATAATGTAAAAATCTGAAGGTTGTGCCTGAAAAATGATCATCGTGATGTCGCTCAACAAACCATTCTGAATCGATGCCATTGACACCTTCGATTTCCAAACCAGTGGCTAGTAAACGTAAAGCCCTCTTCAAAGCTTGACGTAATTTTAAAACTGTTGCAGAAATAATATCCATTTTATTCTCCCAAAATTCTGGAATAGGCTGGTTAGGTATACCGGTTTTCAAATCAAAATTGGCAAAATTAAAACCTTCTTTTGGATCACCGACCTCTTTATCTAGCTCATCCTCCTCTAAGTTTTCAACGCCCACACCTGTGTAACCTGCGTTGTCATGGGTGATAGTGTTTTTATTTTTTTCGGAAACTGGCAGCTTGAAATAGTCATGAGAAAACTCAAACAAAAGATTGATTTCTTTTTGTGTGAATCCATGTCCTTCAAACATGAGAAAACCTTGGGTGGATGATGCGTGCACTATCTTTTTAGCATTTTCCGCAGATGTGTCGAGTAAATCGACAATTTCTAGTTTAGTTGTGTCCATAAGGAGTGAAGAAATTGTTACAAGAAATAGGCAAAGAAAAAGAAAAAAAATCACGAAAAATGAAGTCAAACGAAAATGTTTCTGTATTTCCTGTGTTGTACTTATCTCAGAGTTTGCCAGTGCAGGGTTTATATAAGCAATAATACAAGCTTTTCAAAGAATAAGGTGAGTTTCGGATTAGGCCGTATCTAATTATTTTCCAGCGGTTCAGTTTTAAGTTTTCCGCCACAATTCCGCTGGGGAAGCACAATAGCATTTCAAGTTTACTATACGGTGCTACCAGGTGAATTGCGGGAAATTTGGAAAAAAGTGTATAATATTAATACACTGTATGAAATTAAGCTATAAAGGAAATTATTGAAAAAATAAACTAACTAACAAAGCTAACTAACTTATTTCTTTGCAGCCTTAGCAGCAGACTTGGTAACCTTACCAGCCTTGTCGACCTTTTCAACGGACTTGATAACACCGACAGCAACGGTTTGTCTCA
>JAJMCN010000059.1:0-29924 GCA_030573035.1 Pichia nanzhaoensis | reverse complement strand
TATTTTTTATTTTTTATTTTTTATTTTTTATTTTTTATTTTTTATTTTTTATTTTTTTTTATTTTACTATCACCTCAAGTTTTTCCAGCGCTCCTCGACATGAAGTGAGCGTATCACCAGCATCACCTGAAACAGTCTTCCAGTTGGAAATTGACCCCATTCAGTCTCTTCAAATACCATGGCTAAGAGAACAAAAACCCAACTCACAAAGGATGACCTCTATGCCCATCATGACGAGGATCATGGTGGTAGAGGCTCCTCGGATGATGAAAATGCAATGGATACTCCCCAGGTTGCTTCGCAGGAGGTAATGGCAACTAGGAAAATTGCTGGTTTTGGCAAGAGATTTGCAAGTAAAAAAAATCAAATTAGTTCAAATCACTCCCAAACTCAGCCTTCTGCATCCTCTGTATCTGATGTTGACACTTTGTCCCAAATGAAATCTCTCAACGCCAACTTTTTGAAATCTATAAATGATGGAATAAATAAGAATCCATTTGCCAATTTATCACAGATTTGCTCAAAATATTTGACTTATGTCAACAAGGTCCAAGGTCATAAAATTCAAGTCAAAACCTTGACTGTGCCAAAGGTTGCGGTTAATTCAGACGCTATCAAAACCGACGATTCTAAGCCAAACCCATTTGCCATGTTTGCATCCCTTGGAACCAAGAAAGAGGAACCAAAGGCCGAAGCAAAGGCCGAACAAGTTGCGGAACTTAAAACTGAACCGTTAAAAAAAATCGAACCAATAGAGCTCGGTGATGACGATGAAGATGAAGACCCTGATGAAGAAGATGAGAAAAAGGACGTCAAAATACAAGGTCCGAAATTCCAAATCGATACTCTTCCAAAATCCAAGGATTACTCTCTCAAATTTGGATATGTTCCACCGAAAGATGAAGATGATTCCGACGATGATATAAAGATTGAAGGTCCGAAATTTACTTCTACTGCTGTGGTCAAGGATAGCGTATTTAAAATTCCATCCAAAAAACCAGAAGAAAAGTCTGAGTCAAGAGATGAAAATAAACCATTGACTGGATTTTCCTTCTCGGCAGTTGCATCTACTCCGGCTTCTTCTACCGCTGCTCAAACTACAGCATCAGCGACGCCATCCTTTTCATTTAACCCACCTTCATCAACTAAAACCGAGACCAAGCCAAGTTTTAGTTTCCAAGTCGGCCCAACCAATTTAGACTCAGGAAAGGTGACCAAGCCTGCAGACTCGAAGCCGGCTTTTACTTTCGGCAATGGATCGAGTACATCGGGTTTTAACTTTACACAGTCCAGTCAGGCCGCAGCAACGAAACCAACAACATTCAGTTTTGGCCAAAATGCACCTTCAAGTGCGTTCAGCTTTGGGAAAAATTCTTCATCAACTACTCCTTCCACAACAACCTCAAATCCTTTCAACATAGGGAAAACAAGCACTTTTAGTAACCCGCCAGGCAGTAGCGTGTTCAATTTCAGTGCGCAGCCACCATCATCCACAACCGCACCAACTGCAACTACAGAAAGCAACGCAGACAGTGATGTTAATGACGCAGAAAACGATTCAGTGAAGGGTAACTTTGCTATTGTTCGTCTGACTGAAAAGGTTGATGTGAAAACGGGCGAGGAAGAGGAAGAGACGGCAGTTACCAAACGCTCCAAGATTTCCAAATTCAATCCAGAGACCAATGGCTATGACCAAGTTGGACTTGGCGAATTGAAGGTGTTGAAAAATAAAAGTACTGGCAAAAGCAGAATTTTGGTTAGATCTGAAGGCTCGCTCAATGTTCTACTCAACGTCCTGATATTGGCTAAACTGAAGTATGAAGTAATGGGTGAGAAGAAAAATTTGTTAAGAATTACGTCGGTGGGAGCAAATGGTGCATTAGAAACTTACATGGCCAGAGTCAAAACTGCAGCCGATGCTGAAGAATTGTTAGCTGCTATTCAAAGTTGTTTATAATTAGATGTATAGAGATATGTAAACTGTAAATTTAAAATAAATACAAAAAATTTTTTTTAAAAAAAAGCCAAAAAGCCAAAAATACAAAACTACAAAACTACAAAACTACAAAACTACCAAAAAATAAAAAATAAAAAATAAAAAATAAAAAATAAAAAATAAAATTACTGTAGCATTCTTATTACGATACCAAGATTTGACATTGCTTTAAAGAGCTAATACACTGTACCTCCCATGTTTTCCTAGTTTTTTTTTTTCTTCAAAACATCCCTAATGTTTTTGATAAACTCGTCAACTTCGCCAACTTCTACTGAGCTCAAGTTATTACATCCGTCGACCTTCAATAATGTGTAAATTTCCTCGCTACTGCCAAATAACTTGTATGAAATTTTCTTTAATAAAGCCAACGATGTTCGCAATAGAAAAATATCGCCTTCAAATAAATAGATATCAACTACTCTGAGTAAAACGTCGAAAGGTAGTTGATTGGTAAAAATACAACACGTCAAACTTTGAATGATTTTTAGACTATTAATATCACGCTGAATAAAATGATTGTATAAAGTTGGATTCAACTGCAATAAGTATCTATCAAATTGGTTTTTGATATCCGTCAAATAAGAGTCTTGGGAATTTGACTTTTCAAATTTCAAGTTTTCGCTTAAAGCTGACGGAATCTGGTTGTCTGAGGTTAGCATAAAATTTGGCAACTTCTTATTTATTAATGAAATGAAACAGCTCAATGTTAACAGCTCATCTTGAAGTACAAAAAATAATAAGCAAACAAGATTTATCAGTTTGGTAGTACTGATATTTTTCATATTCTCATTTTTAGTTTTCAGGTTTTGAAAAGCAATCAGGATTTTGAGAATCGAATCAAAATTTTTACCAAATTGGAAAACCTGTAAATCAGGAAAACTGAATTGTAATACAGTTGAACATTTTTCTATAAATTCAATATTTCCCGTAATATTAGGATTTTGTTTCTCTTTTTTTCTTTTGATTAGCTCGTCTTTTATCAATTTGAAAGAACAAGCATCATTGAGAATTGTTTTTGCGTCTGCCAAAAATTTCATTAATACGGAATTTTCAAACAGGAGATTTTTCTTGCCAATCAACTGTTTCTTCCATATTTTACTCCTGAATCTATCAGGCAAATTTCTCCACCATAATTCTCTGGTATGTGGTAATCTAATTAAGATTTCATAGTTATCAATAACTTTTCTCCAAAGATCTAAATCTTTTTCGTATTGATTTATAGACTCCTTTTTATCTAATTGATATTGTATTAATTTTCTCTTCTCATTATGAATTTCAGATTCAAGTAAGTTTTGAAAATCTTTTTCGTGTTTCAGTATTTCATACTGTGTTTTCGGGGGTAAATTTGGTTGTCGTGTGGGCGATAAATATTTACTTACCATGTTGTTGTTGTTGTTGTTGTCATTTTTGGTATTATTCAAGTTTGCACTCAAATTATTTTTTGTTTGAGCGTGTGACAGATTTTTCAACATTGACATCCTTTGCAGAGTTTCTTCCAATTTATAGTCTTTATTCTCGGTTAACAACTTTGCTTCTTTGGATAAAGGACTTAAAAACTCATCCTCTGAAAATCTAAGATCAGATATATCAGATGAACGTGAAAAAATCGATGAAGCTCTCGTTGCTGGAGAGGAAGTTGCGGAACTCATGGAGGAGTAAGAAGGATAAGATGAAGACAAGAAGGAGGGGTTTGGATTTGAATTTGAATTTGAGTTTGAGTTTGAGTTTAAATTTGAATTTGAATTTGAATTTGAAGGCAAGTTTGCATACGACGGTACTGGATGAATTATTTGTGATTGTTGACGTTGATTTAATTCAATCTGTTGACTGATATTGTGTGTATTCGTTATATTTGTACCGACACTTTCATTGCTCGAGCTTGATTTTTGAGATGAAATGCTGTTCTTACGTCGAATGGAAGGCTTCCTTTTATTAAGAGATAAAGATTGTAACGAATGGAGGCAAGGAACATCGAAAACTATAAGATTATCAGGTAATTCATCATCGGACAAAAAATCAACCGAATTCATTGCCTCTGGAGAGTTGGTTGCCAATTGATCCTGACTTTTTTGAACGCGTTTCTTTTTGATCATTTTCAGCCTCTGCGAAGGGGTCAACAAAAGTTCTCTTGAAGAATTGTTGAGAGAATGTGAAGAATAATTTGTTCTATTATTAGCAGCATTGGACAAGTTAAGACTCGAATCTGTCAAATTTTTTGCTGAGTTTTGATTGTGAATCCCATAGAAATGATTTGGAGGGTTTGGGTTGTAATCTAGGGAAACATCTTCAAATGATTCTTGTATAACATCCAGAGTTGAAAACATGGTATTAAAAAAAAAGAGCGTACGAAGATGAATCAAGGAAAAAAGAAAGCAATCAACTTTGTTTTTTTTTTTTTCTTCGTTGGTACTGCTGCTAGAACAACTGGATACACCAAGTGATTACAAAAGAAGCGAGAAGCTGGAGAACAAGCAGATTGCAGCACCACGCAACGCAGAAACCGTAACTAGACGAACTGCCAGAAGAAATCGGACCTGTTCCACACTGCAAAGGGTGTGGAACCAAACGAAGCCAACGCAAAAACAAACAAACAATCCCCTCCGTGAAGCTGATGGCTGGCTGGACCCAGCACAGCAAACGCTCCCGAAACAAAAACACCAACGGGCAAATTGCGCCTGCGCCACTGCGCGAGACGCGAAAAGCGTGTTTTTCGCTTTCGTCGTGGCCCCGCCGGCTCCGGGGTGGCGCAGGCGGAATCTCGGCAGGAACGTTGTGTATCTACATGAATTGGATCTGTCTTTTATATATGGCGTAGAGCAGAAAACTATAGAACAAGAAGAATATGGTTGATGGGAATAGCAGGCAGGCAGGCGAAAAATCACGTTTTCTTGTTTTCGTCGTCGTTGCCCTTCTTTTCACCCATGATTTTCTTGAATGCACTACTCAAGAACGACTCGATTCTCTTCAAGTTGTTCGGATGTTCACATGCTTCCTGGGTACTGCCAGCCTGGCTGTTAAAAACCCCCTCTAATGGCTTCCAGTTTGGATCCATACGTTTGGCTGTATTGTCTCCAAATGCGTCCGCAACTGCCTCGAGTAATGCAATCTGTGTAGCATTGGTGGGTTTCAGTGTGTTGATTTTCAACAACACCTTCAAGGACCCTCTATCGTTCGAATGGTCACCTCTTGGAACACCCTGGTTTGGAATGTCGATAATTTTACCATCCTCACTGCCGGATGGAACCCTAAGTTTGATTTTCGCCCCACTGATGGTTGGTACTTCGATTGTTCCACCTAGTGCAGCCGTTGTCATTGGGAGTTCGATTTTGCAAATTAAATCTCTACCATCTCTTTGGAATACTTTATCGGGCTCAACCCTAACTCTAATAATCAAATCACCATTGATTAACTTATACGAAGAAGAGGTGGTCATATGTGGTGCATCACCAGCATTTGCAACCCTAATTCTGGATCCATCTTTGATACCTGCTGGTAATTTGATTTCAGTTTGTTTCAATTGCGTTTTGACACCCTCACCATGACATGTCGAACACTCATCTCCATGATTGATATGAACACCCGTACCATTACACGCCTTACATGTGGATGACATATGGAACCCACCCTGTAAAACATGCATTTGGGATCCTGTACCATTACAAACAGAACATGTTGACTTCTTTTTACCCTGTTTTAGCCCATTACCATGGCATGAATCACATTGAACAATGGCATTGTAGTTAACCTTAACATTGGCCCCGAAAACAGATTCTTTGAATGTAATTCTTTTCAGAATTTCAATATCTTCACCTTGGAAATGTTGGAATCCACCTCTTGTTCTGCTATTACCACCCCCACCTGCTTGTCCAAATCCAAACAAATCTTCAAAATTTATACCCCCAAATGGATTGCCATGTTGTTGTCCACCGCCAAATCCACTGAATCCTTCAAATGGATTACCACCATATGGATTACCACCACCATAACCACCAGCTCCTGCACCACCTTCATTAAAGGCAGCTGCACCAAATTGATCAAACTGTTGCTTCTTGGTAGGATCCGATAATATGTCATATGCCTCTTGAATCGAATGGAATTTTTCTTGGGCTTCTTTTTCTTGGTTAATATCCGGATGGAATTTTTTCGCCAACTTGTAATATGCCTTTTTAATCTTGGATGCATCTGCATTTTTATCAACACCTAATGTTTTATACGGATCATCAAGTTTAGGTATAACAGTCGAATGGAATCCTCGATATTGTTGTGTATCTGACCTTACGAACTGACGACTCGCCTTTGAATAGAACGTTGAAGAAGGTGTAGAAAACTTGACAACTTTCCCCCTCGTTTTGAGTAGATTGAATAATTTTGAGTTCATTTGAGATAGAAAAAATCTAGGACTGTTGAAGTAGTATCTATCAGATGTAAGAAACAAAAAGCACAATTATACTATGAGATATCTTGTGAAAACTCTCTACCTACGGTTCACTCGGTGTGTATATTATATATATAACTACTGATTGAGTAATCGAAAGTTCGAGAATAGAAGTCTGCTTTATATTCGAAAAAACTAAAAAAAAAAGAGGAAAAAAAAAAAAAAAAAAGTTTAAAACAAAATAAAAAAATTCAGATTTCGCCTGCACCCATGCTGGGAGTCGAACCCAGAATCTTTTGATTAGAAGTCAAACGCGTTAACCATTACGCTACACGGGCGAATCTTGATACCAAAAGTTTCTGGTTTTACAAACCAGCACAGAATTTTTCCTGCATTTTTGCTTTGTAAATAATTTTAACCAACACATTCTCACAGACCAAAACCAATTGGTAAACAATCAGTTTCTGTTTCCAAAGGCTCTGTTTGTTATCACAAAAACATTTTTGCTGCTTACGTAAGGAGAACACACTGCTCATCCTCTAAATTTTTTTCGAACGCGGGTAGCCGACTGTGCTTCCCTTCAGCCGCATGATAACAACGTACAGATATTTGGTTCACTTCTTCTATGCATTGTTCGGGTATCTGTCAGCTTCTTTCCTTCGTTGTCTCCTCTGCGGGAACAACATGAGATGACAGCAAGCGACCCAGAGCACTCAGCTCTCGCAGCAAAGGTCCATATCGGGGGCCCAACCAAGCCGCCGGGCAACCATCCACACCCCGCGGAGCAGTGCTTTATCCCGGTGTGATATACCACGAGCGTGCGCCTGTGCGGAATCCAAAGCAAAACCCCACAGTGCGCAAACCGTCGCACGGAAGATTCTCGATCGACGGACAGTTTCTTTGACTTTTTCCCTTCGGGTGATCTGCGGCAGAAACCGCCACTTTTCGATTGAGGCCGGGACATGTATTTTTCATCAATTTATGTGATTTCCCGATGATACTCAAACTGGAGATCAACGCTTTTTTTTTTTGCAACATCCAATCTTATTAAGGGCTCCACTGTGCAGATTGACTGTTCTTAGATTCTTAACCACTGCCTTTGTTATATAGTTATCATCGATACCTGTGCTATGGAGAATGAACGCCCACAGCTCACCCTGAAGACTACAGATGGTGTTAGTATCGATAGTGCTGTCACCCTTACAAACAATACCGCTGGTGGCCAAAGTGCTGACTACTTTTCTTTACCCCAAGGTCAGCTGTTATCCCCAACCGCCAACTCCAATCCGTTGAATCCTTCTTTGTCCTCAAGTACATCCACTATTTTCAATACACCTAAATATGCATCAAATCGTTATTCAAACTATAATTTTCTACTTTCACCACTAGAAACGCCGCCATCTTCCACATTGATTACTCCCACAACTACAACCCTGTCCAGTGAGCTTCTTGATTCCGCTCAAATACAATCTCCAATTCCAACAGTCATACCAAATACCTCGTCAAAAGACCCGTTTTATTCAAGCATTTTGCAAGAACTTGAAGACAGGGCGTATTCCTTATCAAAAGATTCATCCGTAGCGGACATATCATCAACATTACCTCACGACTACCTTAATATTTCTTTGCATGATAATAAAATCCATCAGACATCAACCATTGATGATAAGAGTGATTTATACAATTTATTGAGTGATTATATACTAATAAGAAGAATCTATGATGATGATCAAAATGATATCATAAGCTGTTATTTGGCTCAGCACAAAGTCACTCAAAAGAAATTCATTATTAGATTTACCTGTCAAGTAACAGTTGGATCTTTTGCAAGACTTTTCAACAGTTATTACATAACAACCAATACCAATAGCAGAAAACCAGTCAATGGATATCCCCATCAAGTTCATGGTTTAAATTGTGATCATGAGCCAAGAACGTGTCCTTCAAATGTACATGGCATTTACTCTTGTTCAAGTTTACATTTTTTAGATAACAATTCAAGTATAGTTGTTTTATATCCGATAGATGATAACGTGGTACCACTATCACAAATAAAGTTTGATTTGAATCACGATATGTCCAAGATCATTGCTTTATTTATTAACATTCTCAAAACTTTAAAAAAAATTCATAAATATGGTATTGTTAATAATTCGTTAACATCAAGCAATATACTAATAAATCCTACGACATTGGAAATATTTTTTTTTGTATTTGATTTTTCGTTTTCTTCCGCAATGGAATTTCAAGAAGTTTCTTATAGAACTGCTAATAAAGCTTATTCTTCACATTTCATACCTTTCACCGCACCAGAAAATTTCAATGCATCAATTCCAGTTGATTTTAGAGCTGATATTTTCAGTGTTGGTACAGTATTATATACATTATTATCCAATAGATCTCATAAAGGGAGTAATCTTTTGAAGCTGATAATTAAAGTGTTAACCTCAAAGTCTGTTCCATTACATGAAATAAATGGCCTTATCCCATTGGAATTATCAATGGTAATCTCTAAAATGATAGAAATTAACGTTTATTCAAGATATACTTCGCTCGATCATATTATATTTGACTTGGCTAAGATTCATTTCAACTTAACTTCAAAGCGTCTTCCATATGATCCAGTGCCCACTTCATTACAAAGAATTCCTATATTTTTACCATCAAAATTAGTGGGTAGGAAAGAGAATATAAAGTTTTTAATAAATGCGATTGCAACAAAAAGCGTTAAAACATTTACATTAAAGGGTAAAACGGGTACAGGTATCACATCCATTCTAGAAAGCCTTAGAGTACCTTCAATGGTCAAAAAATTATTTTTCACGAACTGGACATGCTATAATTTGAACTCTGTTGGATCAAAATTTCGAACCTTTGATTTCATATTGTCACAACTTTTAAAAGATATACTTTCCATGGATAAAAATGATGTTTCTTATTGGAGAGATTTATTATCTATTGAAATCAAAGCAGACTTGTCCATTTTGTTCGATACCGTGCCCGAACTCAATTTACTTTTGGGAGCTCGTTATAAATATTTCAAGCAGAAGAACATTGTCAGCATGGTATACCAAAGAGAAATTACCCATCAATATATTTTAAAAAAATTGTTTGAATTGTTTTCCAAACATGCAGGTTGGGTTTTAGTGATTGAAAATATCGACTATCTATCTGAGAACGAAGCATTACTTTTAGAGGATCTTTGGAATTATTTAAAGAAAGATTTTTCTGATGGTGAACTAAATTTTACATTATTGACATCTTATGTGATTAACGATTTAAGGACTTTAGAAGAATCAAAAAACATTCCAGCATTTTTGAAAGTTGATACTATTCAAATTAACCCCTTGAAGTATGAGGATGTGCAAGAAATATTAAATTTATCGATGTATCTGTTTGATAGTCAGTTTTTATGGAAAAAAATTGAATCCAATCAAGCATCTTACTACTACGAAGTTTATGCTAAAGTGCCACCAAATTCTGATAGAAGAAAAATGGCCGAATGGATTTACAATTGTAGTAAAGGAAACCCATTACGCATTAAAGATATACTAGTTCAGTTGCATTTTGCACAACTAGAATCCATTGAATCTATATCTCCTTTGGAAGCTTATAAAAGCTATGCGAATAATAAAGAAAAAGTTTCATTGAGTGGAAGCTCCATGCTGGGCTCAAGGTATGATAGCGAATTTGCAAACATTCTAAAATATGCAACGTGTATTTGTGTTGGTAACTCTTTCAATTTGTATGACTTGTCTGTGGTTTCGGGAATTGATATTCCTACATTATACAAAGCTTTATTTACTGGTACTATAGTGGCCGTATTAATCTCATGCTCTGTCGTTTCCAAATTACCCCTGAATCGTATTGATGATCCTGAATTTCCACTGGATAAATTATCACCGATTGAAAAGAAAAATTTATTAAAGTATACAAAATTCAAATTCAGTCATAATACAACTCAAAATGATTTAATTAATTTGATGAAAAAATCAGATAAGCTTGGTGAGTTTCATAGAGTTTGTGGTTTGAGGTTGTTCAAAAATTTAGAAAAAGAAGACCCGTCATTAAAATTGTCAAGTTCTGAGTGTTATATGATTGCCTATCATTTTATGAATTCTTGGGAAGTTGCCAGACCCGATGAACATGTAATTTACGGTAATATTCTATTAACTGCAGGTTGGTGTGCATATTCTTCGTACGAGCATAGTGCTGCCTTGGCATATTTCCAGATTGCCAAAAAGCTAGTTACGGACAAGTTACTTTCAAGAGGATTAGAATGGGTAGAAATACACATATATGCAATAAAAAATAATCAAGAAAAGGTAATAGAACTTTCTGAAAAGGCATTACAGAAGTATCAAGATAATCCTGAGGATGTTGCACAGTTCATGATCTCTAAAATTCAAGGATTTGTATCCTTGAGTAGATGGGAGGAAGCCTATGAAGTATGTTTGGATACTTTAAAAGTACTTGATTTTCCCCTTGATCTCAAATCCATGAGCGAAGAGGAAGTTATTCACTATACAAATGCAAATTTGAGAATTAGGTTGCCTACATCGTCGTCAGAAATACGCAAATTGAAAAACTCACCAATTAACACAAGCAGGAAAATGATCTTAACTCAAATGACGTTAATTTCTCTGAACGTATTTTCGGTCTCTTTGAACAAATCGTATTTATTGCCTTTTTGTACTCTGATGAATTTTATCATTTTTATGGATTATGGCAAATCTATCTACAGCAGTATCAGTATGATTATCCTTGCAAGTTTAGAAGCTTCTACAGATGCTAAAGGAATAAAAAAAGCAAAAGAATATTGTAAGCTAGCATTTAACATGGTAGGCGATCGAAGAATTGAAGCAAACGAATTATTTATTAGATCATTTCGATGGTATTGTTCACTAGTAGGATCACTCCTCGAACCAATTGATAAAATCACTCAAATATTCGACCTGATTATCTCGAATACTAAAGTTCGAAATTTGCAATCAGGTTCCACAAAGGGTAATATAATCAAGCTTAAATTTTTTGTTTTCTTAACCCAAGGTTCGACATTACCAAGATTGGTTGACAAAATGAATTCAATTAAGGACCTTTATAGACCCGTGACCGATTTTGATGGGGTTTATGATCGTATTTTCAGACTGATTGTTGACGTATTAGAAGTGTTGAGGGGAAGTTCATCTTATGAAAGCTATGTCAAAGAGTGTGATAAGTTTACCACTAGTGAATTGAAGAATGAACATATTTATTTGACTTATACTACACACAAAAGCTTTGCTTGCTATTTTTTGAGAAAGTATGAAATTGGTGCTGATATTGCAGTGAAAGAACTTGCACCTGGATGGTCACAGGAGTTAGCATCACTCAGCTTACCTTGGGCTAGATACGCATATGTTTTGGTGGTTTACAAAGATAGAATTAGAAGACGTAAGAATAATGAATTACAAGATGAAGAAACATTGAAAAAAATTGATGAAGTTCTTAAAAATAATCAATCTTTTTTTAAGGAACTATCAGTTCAAAATCCTTCAGTTTTTCTGTGTGTATACTTAACTGTGGATGTATTAATCAAATCATTGAATGATAAATATTACTCTCAAATTGATATCTTATCTGCCTTTGAATATGCAATTGAATCTTGTGCTGAAACTAATAATTATCTTTTCGAAGCTATAGTTGCAGAAGAGTGTGCAAGATGGTTAGAGAGTGTTGCTCAATCTGATAGAATTTCTAAGAAATTCTTTAAGATTGCATACAATGGGTACAAAACATGGGGATTAACTGTTAAAGTTGATGAGTTATTGCAAGAATTTGGCTTATCTATTGACATGAGCTCGGATTTGAAATCATATGGTAGTAGAAGACGAAATTCCAAGTTTTTCAACGAGCCACTTCCATTCCAGCAGTATTCAGTTTCGGCATCGACGGATGCTTCATCTAATTTTGATAAAAAGGTTACAAGAAAAGCTTCAACTTGTTCAGAGCGATCATCTGTGGGTCTGCGACCTAGATGCGAGGAAGATAATAATAACGATGATAATAAGTCCAAATCCTCTAGACTTTCTAATATCAATCAAAATGAAGGTTATCTGTTGCGAAATGCCGACTCGAATTCTGTAGCAGATAGCGTTACCGATGAATCTAGAATTTCAAATATTGAAAAAGAAAGTACAGAGACTGGATCTAACTTCGATGATATGAGCTCAAGAGACGATGATTGGGACAAAGAAATTGTTATGGATGTGAGTATAAAGATTGCTCAATCTAATTTAGTTGAAGACATTATTAAAATACTCTTAAACTTTTCACTTAATTTTGTTCAAGCCAATTATGCGTGCCTAATTCTTAATTCTGATGATGGTACACCTTTTCTCAAAGCATTGAATTTAAAGAGTGATGAGGTTAGGTTTATGTCACAAGAAATATTGTCATTACGTGGAGACCTTGTTCCCGTGATTGTTGTTGAAGAATGTATGAAGCATGATGTGTCGATTTGGAGAGATTCGGATAAGTTTTATTTTGATGAAATGTATAGATCCAAAGATCCGTATTTTGAAACCAACAATTGCGAAGAGGTGATCTGTATACCAATTAGGCGTGGTGATTCAAAGGTTGTTGGTGCATTATATCTTGAAAATCAAAAGCTCATGAAATTTGTTCAATCTAAGAAAATCGAGTTACTAGAGTATGTTTGTCTGCAAAGTCATATTTCCATTAGCAAAACAGAAATGTTTGAAAAGTTAGAGTTAGCCAAAAGGGCTGCAGAGGATGCAACGGCTGATAGGACCAGTTTCTTGGCGAATATGTCGCATGAAATTAGAACTCCATTTAATTCTTTAATGTCTTGTGCGATTTTTTTGCTAGACACCAATTTAACTGAAACTCAGAAAATGTATGTTGAAACGATTAAAAACTCCGCATTAGTCACTCTAAACATTATTGATGGTATCCTCTCATTTTCTAAATTAGAACATGGATCATTAGAGCTGGAGTATGAACCATTTTCTTTGAGTTCATGTATCGAAGATTCAGTTCAACTAATTTCAGAGCTAGCTACGTCTAAGAATTTAGAATTGGTGTATATTGATGATAATTATCCAATCAATGAAGTTTATGGAGATCAAACCAGAATCACACAAGTTATTATCAACTTATTAGGTAATTCTGCTAAATTTACAGATAAGGGATTTATCTTAATTAGGAGTGATATTGTTGAAGTTAGCAAAGAAAGATATGAATATACAATTACAGTTAAAGATTCAGGTATTGGTATAGCGCTGGGTAATAAATCTAGGTTATTTAAGGTTTTCAACCAGTTAGATGGATCAAGTAAACGTAGGTATGGTGGTTCTGGTCTAGGCTTGGCAATTTCCAAAAAACTTGCCGAATACATGGGTGGCGATTTAGATTTTGAAAGTGCTGATGGCAACGGGACCGAATTTTATTTCAAATTTACTAGTAAAGGGAAAAAATTAGAGCTTCAAAATATAGCTAATACTGAAGACAGTGTTGTTATTTTTGATAATAGAGAGTTGAGCTCTTTAAGTTTGAAAAAATGCATTGAAAGAAGGGGATTCAGGAATATCCTAGTATTAGATAAGATAAATGAAGTCAATGAAAAGAAAGCAAAAGGCGCAAAGTTTATATTTATATGCTGTGATTTAGTTGATGAAGGTGATATGAAAAGATTCAGGGACCTGTTCACCAACAGCTTGATTGTGTTTCAAATACCTTTTGGGAGAAAACTTCCCGCTTTTGTTGAACGTAAGGCTAATGATAACAATACAGAAAACAAAGAAACTAAAGAAACTAATCTCATTGATTTTGTTTTGTTGAATCCATTCAAACGAAACAAGCTTGGTGAAATATTGGCAAACAGGGGAAAAATAAACAGAAGTAAAGACGGAAATGAGAAAAAAGAAACAAGAAAGGAACTTGTGGATAAGTCTAAACTAGCAACGGAATATCCTTTGAGCATATTAGTTGCAGAAGATAATCTTATAAACATGAAAGTTGTTAGGCTTCAGTTGAAACGATTTGGTTATAAATCAGACATTGCTAAAGATGGTGTTGAAGTAATTGAGAAGAGTCAGGAGAAATTTGCCAGGGACCATAAACCATATGATTTGATATTAATGGATTTACAGATGCCCAGAAAGGATGGATTTGAGGCTACTGTTGAAATAAGGGAGATTTACGGTGACCAGACTAGGATAGTTGCACTTAGTGCCAACGTGTACACGGAGGAGAAGAACAAGTGCATCAGAGTCGGGATGAGTGGATTTTTGAACAAGCCTTTGCTGCCGGAAATCCTGGAAGTGCAGCTCAGAGAGGCATATCTTTTTAAGAAGTAGTATACTTTATATGGTTCATAAGACTTTTTCCCTTTTATTGTTTCCAAATTGTAGCCTGATATTCTGCTCACAATATTTTTTGTTAAAGCAGTCGATTTTATAAATTGACAACACAGATATCCAACGAGTACAGATATGTGTTCTTATTTATGTCTTCAAATATAAATACTTAGAAACTAAACTACTTATAAGCCAACAGCATGGGCTACGTTTTCTTTGGGAGCCCTGGTCTCATTAGCAATGAAAGTTTCGCCATGTCACTCAAGGTACAATACATATTACTGCCTTGTTGGATTACTAAAAATTATTGACTTATTCAGTTCATGAAAAATTGACAGGTATTTCACTGTACACAACAAGATTGGTTTTATTGATTTGCTTAATCAAGCAAGTCTAAGTTATTGCAGACGTATTACTAATGTAATAATGTTCTTTTGACCAAGTTCGACCTAAAAAAGTGTCTGTAAGGTGGTAGCTGTTTTGATTTTTCTTTCCTTTTCAAATACTTTTCTATTTTCTTTGCAAGTGAAGTTATTATTGATTTTAGCAGAATCACATATCACATCCAATTGTTTGTTTTTGTTTTGCCTAGCAGCATCTACAAGTTCGTCGTGATAATCACATACAAACTGTACAGAATCATCAGCTGGAACTGTAACGTTTGAATAATCATTAAAAGCATTTTTCATTATAATACTGGTCACTAGAAACAAAGGAGAAAAGTAGGTGAAAAGTGAAGGGACACAACCAAGAAAACAAGGGGAATACGAAAACATGAAACTGCTTTCTTTTTGCACATACCTTTCTCGCAGTTTGCAAGGCTCAGCCAGTCTCACGATAAGAAGAGCGATCACCGTAAAAATGACAGTCTGCTGTCTGCCTTTCGATTTTCCATCCCCGATCTGCTTCTTCTTCCTCTTGCTCTTCTTGGCATTGCCAAAGAAATCTCAGTAACATCTTATTTGCCGGTATTCTCATTATTTCTATCAGCAGATAATGATATTGCATCGTCATACGATTTTGAGAGGAGGCTCATCAGAGCAATAACGCCGACAAAAAACTTGGCCAGAGGATCAGCGGAAATGAAGATTTAGAATCGTTGCCCTTTGAGTCTATTCTAGTATTCTTTTACTTAAGCTTATTGTATAACAGCAGATATTAAACGATGGCAGGATGTCTGTCACTGAGGGGAAAAAACCTGCTTTCAGTGAGCGTTAGAAAGAATACCATCAGAGTTTCTGATTGCCGCTCACATGACTGAGTCAGGTTTGATACTGTTTGATGGTGTCAATCATGCTTTTTAGCAGGAAAATCAAAGTATTGTCAAAACACTAATTGTTTGCTTTGTCGTTGACAAGCCAGTTACTGATTTAGAGCTAAAAATATTACATTTATGATAATTAAAAATCCTTTTTATATCATAGCTGCAAAGTATGTAACATTCTAAAGATCATGTAAATATCACAAGGAGTGACGTTTCAACCTGAACTTTCATAAGCAAATGAAGTAGGTATTGACTGCATCACTTTTCACGTACCTAAAATTGTTTTGCTCAAACAACAAAACAACTTGTACGTAGCAGAGTTATATTTTCAAATAATATCCCAGATCGGACCAGTGGAACTTCCTGAATGCCTTTCTCAGATATAACAGCAATCGTTGTCAAGTGGCTTTAGGTTTTTGCAATGTGTACAGCGCTTGCCTCAGTTCAAAATGATTCTTCTTGATTTACAGATGATCGTTTTCAAAATCACAAGATCCATGAGCTATTTCCAACCAATTCATTGGTTGAACCACCTATCTTAGCCATCAAGGGGTAGCTGGAAAAAAAAGAAGTAAAAATAAACAGAATAACTTTACCTTCCATAGCTTATACAAAGATATATTGTTCGGTTTTGCCTTCTTTCCTCAAGGCTCAGCTAGTTGAAATTGCCCTTTTGCCCTGTAGAGGCACTTGCAAACTTTGGGAAAACAGGAAATTAACTGGCAGTTCACCAGCCCGTTCTTTTTGAAGCAGAGGATACCACGTGTTGCCATGTCTAGCTGTGTGAAGGTACTCATCTAGACCACCTCTCCGTTGGACCTCTCCGTTGGACCCCTTCGTTGGAGTGGCTGCTCTTGAGGCAAACAGGCAGCGTGGATAGTGTTGAGCACAACCTGCGCCGATCGACTTCAATCCAGATTAATACCATCGCAGACAAAATGGAGTGCGCTCACGATAGCCGTTGCAGTGTTATGTGAGTGTAGCAGTGTTGCACTTGGTTTGGTGCTGTTGCTCGTGCAGGTGCTGGTGATTCTGGTGTGCACCCTATTATCGTTCCGTTTGTGCATTCAGCTACGCAGCAGAAATCAGTGTTTGTCGTCTCTGGTCCTATTCATCTTCAATTCAATACACACTGTGCTTTATTTACTTCATTTTATTTCATTCTACTTCATTTCACTTTACTTTGTTTCATAGCCAAATAGTCAAAATTATCACAATCAACTAATCGAACAATTCAGTCTTACTACATTCTTACATTTATATTATGGGCTCATTTAATAATACTATCAAGTGTGTCGTCGTGGGTGATGGTGCGGTTGGTAAAACATGTTTACTCATCTCTTACACAAGTAATCAATTCCCTGAAGATTACGTTCCAACCGTCTTTGACAACTATGCAGTTACCGTCATGATCGGTGATGAACCTTACACTTTCGGTTTATTTGATACTGCAGGACAAGAAGATTACGATAGACTAAGACCATTATCATATCCACAAACAGACATCTTCTTGATTTGCTTCTCGGTAGTTGTTCCTTCTTCCTTTGATAACGTTAAGGAAAAGTGGTTCCCTGAAATTTCACATCATGCGCCTCATGTTCCTTGTATAATAGTTGGTACACAGATTGATTTAAGGGATGATCCAACTGCACTTGCAAACCTATCAAGGCAACATCAAAAACCAATAACTCCGTCACAAGGTGAAAGATTAGCAAGAGAGCTGAAAGCTGTAAAATATGCCGAATGTTCAGCTTTAACTCAAGTAGGTTTGAAAAGTCTTTTTGATGATGCAATAGTCGCTGCCCTTGAGCCACCAGTTATTAAAAAGTCTAAAAAATGTACTATTTTATAGAAAACTTATTAAACTTTATTATAACATTAATTTTCCAAATAACTTGAAAAACACATAAATTGGGACGGTGGTCGCTTTATACTTTTCAATACCTAGCTGTTTACTCATTTACTTAGTTACTTACTTAAACTTTACTATTTGTTTATTTTTCTATACTTCTATACTTTTCAATTCTGTTTTTATTCAGGTCTTCAACTTTCCAGTATCAGCGAAATTGCTCCGGGTAACATCCAGCGTCCAAAACTGGTTTTTTCATTTTCTCATTTTCTTCTTATTTCGTGCTACATTATTTGGCATTGGCGTTTCTGAAGTGCAGAGCATATTTAATTTGCCTTTGCCACCTGCCGAACACTATTACACAAGATCCAACGTCATATAGCATTTGCTTTACTATAAAAAATGTTCTCCAATGCACGTTCAGAAACGCTTTTTTTAGGAGGTGAAAAGTTAAGTGGTGATGACGTTCGTAATCAGAACGTTCTAGCTACTCAAGCAGTAGCAAATGTCGTTAAATCGTCATTAGGTCCTGTTGGATTGGATAAAATGTTGGTTGATGATATTGGTGATGTCACGGTTACCAACGATGGTGCAACTATATTATCACTTTTAGACGTTCAACATCCTGCCGGTAAAATTCTGGTTGAATTAGCTTATCAACAAGATAGAGAGGTCGGTGACGGTACAACATCTGTTGTTATAATTGCATCTGAATTATTGAAAAGGGCCAATGAGTTGGTTAAAAATAAACTTCATCCAACCACAATTATTACTGGTTATAGGTTAGCATTAAGGGAAGCAATAAGATTTATCAATGAGGTCTTAAGCCAATCTGTTGAATCATTAGGTAAAGAAACTCTAATAAATATTGCTAAAACTTCAATGTCATCTAAAATAATTGGATCAGATAGTGATTTTTTTTCGGAAATGGTTGTAAATACCATGTTATCAGTTAAAACGACAAACAATTCAGGTGAAGCAAAATATCCAGTCAAAGCTGTTAATATTTTGAAAGCCCATGGTAAATCATCCAAAGAATCAGTATTAGTAGATGGTTATGCTTTGAATTGTACAGTAGCATCACAGGCAATGTTAAAGAAAATTACAAATGCTAAAATTGCATGTTTAGACATCAATTTACAAAAGGCTAGAATGGCAATGGGTGTACAAATTAATATTGATGACCCTGACCAATTAGAGGAAATTAGGAAAAGAGAATATGGTATTGTTTTGGAAAGAGTCAAAATGATCATTGAATCTGGTGCAAATGTCGTCCTAACTACAAAAGGTATTGATGACTTATGTTTGAAAGAATTTGTTGAAAATAATGTAATGGCAGTAAGACGTTGTAAAAAAGAAGATTTGAAAAGAATTGCAAGGGCAACTGGCGCAACTTTAGTAAGCAATATGTCAAATATGGAAGGTGAAGAAACTTTTGAAGCAAGCTATTTAGGATCCGCCGAAGAAGTAGCGCAAGAGAAATATTCAGATGATGAATGTATACTTGTAAAGAGACCAAAGAAACATTCTGCTGCTTCAATAATACTGAGAGGTCCAAATGATTATTCATTAGATGAAATGGAGAGATCGATTCACGACTCTTTATGTGTCGTCAAAAGAACTCTTGAAAGTGGTAAAGTCGTACCAGGTGGTGGTGCAGTTGAATGTGCCTTAAATATTTTTCTTGAAAACTTTGCTACAACCGTTGGTTCAAGGGAACAGCTTGCAATTGCGGAATTTGCCACTGCTTTATTGGTTATTCCTAAAACATTGGCTGTCAATGCAGCTAAAGATGCTTCCGACCTTATAGCCAAACTTAGATCTTATCATGCAGCTTCACAACAAGTTTCCGATGCTGATACCAAGAGAAAAAATTATAAAAATTACGGTTTAGATTTAATCAAAGGTAAGGTTGTAAATGAAGTTACCAACGGTGTATTAGAACCAACTGTTTCAAAGATCAAATCTCTCAAATTTGCCTTAGAGGCATGCATATCCATTTTGAGAATTGATACCATGATTAACGTTGATCCTGAACCACCAAAAGAAGACCCTCATGCTCACTGATTAGTTTGTACCCAATATATGTAATTAAATTAAGCCTGTATATTTGTTGGTTAGCTATTTTATCAAAAAATTACGTAATCCCATTAGACTATACGCGAAACGAGGGGAACGAGGGGAACGAGGGGAACGAGATGATGGAACTATTTTTTATGTTGATTTTTCATGTTGAGAAGGCTTATACCAAAACTGATAAGAATGCAGTGATTATCATATCGTGCATTAGAGATACAAAGACAGTCTGGAATTATAGAAACATGTCTATTGGATTCGCATTTGAAACGGCGCAAAATAATCTCAAGTTGTCTGATATTCAGAGTGCCAAAATTGCCAAGAAATCAACCGGAAAAAGAAAATTTCATAAAAAAAGTAGGAAAGGTTGTGCAACATGTAAGAAAAGAAGGGTGAAATGTGATGAGGGACAGCCGTTTTGTGGGAATTGTCAAAGAATGGGTATCGACTGCATTTATGCTAGTCTGGAATCACCAAATACTGATGAACCTACATCATCCCGACAAACTCAAACTCAAACTCAACAGATCAAAACCGGAAAGGAACCCAATAAAAGACAAAGATATACCAAAAACGAAGAAATAGAGACTGAAACACCTAAAAATATAATACCCACCACACCGCTAATGATGAATGCAAATTTGTCTTCACCAATATCGCCAATTTCCCAGTTTATTCAACAGCTCCCACAATCACCATCTACAGCTGCAGCTGCACAGGCAGGTTTTCAAATATTGAATAGTTTTCCACCTGAAATGCAAGTGAAACTTTTCCAACAATTTCAGCAGCTACCTGCTGATAAACAACAACAGTTGTATCAAAGTTTACCAATGAGTACAAGTACCAAGCCACCATCCGAATCTTTGAATTTAGATGATACTATGATAAACAGTTTATCCAAATCAACGAATTCTGATCCTTTATCTGATTTTATAAGTGAATTGGTACCAAACCGAGAGAATTTTGCAAAACAGTCATCAGATTCATCAAAAATTCCAACACCACAAGAATTGGCTGCTCAGTACCAGCAACGTTCACAAGCATCAAAGGATCTTCAGTTACAAACTGATAGTCCTAATAATGGGCCCTCATTATCACCGGATTTGATTAGATCTCCAATGCCACCTATTGCCAATGGGCAGTCGAATCCAAACGGACAATTATCTGAATTGAACATGTTAGACCTAAGGTTAATGTATCATTATACGACGAAAGTTTGGCCAACTATTACTGCTGCCGGAATTTCTGATTCCAAAATTTGGTCTGATGATATTCCCATGCTTGCATTCAAGTATCCTTTTCTAATGCATTCGGTTTTGGCATTTTCTGCTACGCATCTTTCAAGAAATGAAAGAGGTTTGGACCAATGTGTTATATGCCATCGTGCCGAAGCTTTGAGACTTTTAAGAGAGGCCGTTCTAGAAATGTCCCCTGAAAATACTGACGCACTAGTTGCAGCTGCATTAATTTTGATTATGGATTCATTGGCCAATGCGTCTTTACCAACTTCTACCTCAATTAAATCACTGCCGCCTTCTGCATGGATTTTTCATGTTAAAGGGGCAGCAACAATTTTGACTGCCGTTTGGCCACTCAGTGAAACATCACGTTTTTATAAATTCATTTCTGTCGATTTAGGTGATTTGGGTGAAATAGGTTATGATTTAATAAGCGGAGAGTTATCCAATACCTCAGACAGCAATGAAAATTCAAGATCTAGTAGTAAAGGTCGTGAAAAAACTGCAGCAAATAAGTTTAACAACAATAATAACAACTGTGGCGACAGTAATTTGAAAAAACATTTTAAAACTTCAACACCAGATTTAACGACATTGGCGAACATGGCTGCCAGAACATGTGCTAAATCCAAACACCCAAGGTTTTCAAATATCGAGTGCTTTGATGATGAAATATCAGATATGTTTCCAATTTCGTTGAACTCGCCATATTTCCCAACTTTGGCCTACATGGCTAAACTGCATAATGAAAGAAATAAATCCGATTTTATACTCCGTATATTTGCATTTCCTGCGCTCTTAGACAAAAGGTTTCTTGGACTGTTGATAAATTGTGATTTATCAGCAATGAGGATAATGAGATGTTATTATAAACTGCTGAGGAATTTTACAGAGGAAATGAAAGAAAAGGTTTGGTTTTTAGAAGGTGTTAGTTCAGTGTTACCTGTGGATGTTGAACAATATGCTGGTGGTGGTGGTATGCATATGATGTTGGATTTCTTAGGGGGTCCTTCAACGATTGATGATGATGGGAATGGAGAAAATTATGTTGCAAAGTCAGCTGCTCAGTCGGGATTGTTAGATACCAACAATTTACCAAGTGCTTCAATGACTGATACCCTAGGATTGGGTGATACCAGTGGCTTAAATAATGAAAATGATAATGAGTAATGATACACGTAGGGCTCTGTGTAATAAAGAATTTTTTGGATTTGTTTTAGTATTTTGATTAATTTGGTTGATCTTTATATTTTATAAAAATAATAGCTAAAGCAAAACAAAACAAAAAGTATTGTATTTTAGAATCAGTTTATCAAATTTTAATTTTTTGTATTGCATCTTCATCCCTGATAACACTTAGTTCTAATAATTTTGCAAAAGCAAGTGCAAATTCTTTATTAAACAACTTTTCGTCTTTAGCAAAAACTTCCACCCATACTCTAAATTTAGGGCATTTTAACAATTCGATATCACTGCTTAACATCATCAGTGATTTGTCTTCATTGTAATATTGTTCAGCACCTGTTTGTGGAACAATACCTAAGTTCCAGCTTTCGTTTAACAAATTTTTAAAAAAGTCGTTATTCCATTTGAACGGAGTTCTTGTCCAAAAGTCATCAAAACCACTATATCTGGCATGACAACCACCAATACCATGCCCACCACCAATAAGAGCAACAGTCTCTTGTGCATTAAAACCTAATTCATCAAAGAATACATCTTTCATATGGGACCAATCTCCGGTTGCTAATGGTAATCTACCCACTAGTGGGTTTTTCAAAGAGTCAGGACAATCTGTTCTACCTGGCTTCCATTCCACTTTTGGGCCACCAATTGCTTCGATTGCAACACAACCTGCAAATGTGTATAAATCAGCAAACGAGACCCAAGGAAACTGTTTGTATACTTGATCCAAATAAGATTTTGCTGTTGCAAGACCTGTGTTAGCTAATTCATTGAATTCTTGGGCAAATCTCAATGTGCCACCACTGAAGCCGCTAGTACCCGTTATTCTATCATAAAGGCCACAGCAGTGCCATGTAATTCTAATAATGTTTGGAGCAATTGTCTTATCGGGTAAGTAGTTTGATTGTGGAATAATATCCTTGATTGCTTGTTCAAGCAAATCATATCTAGCATATGTTGGATGATCTTTGAAACTAGTCTTAGACTTTCTTTTAATCCTTATCTTATAAAATATACTATTGCCCGTTTTTTTTTTATTGGTATCAACATCAATATTAGTAGCAGATTTGAGTTTATCTTCTAACATAACAGGTTCATTTTCCTTATCCATCATTAATTCTTCTAGCATAGATCCATTCTTGGCCATGGATACGTTTTCCGAAGTTTCATCTTTAGATCTGTTGGCTTGCTCAATAAACAAGTTTGATAGAACTGGGCAACACGTAGCTGGTGAATTTGCTAATGCATCTTTGTTGTTGTGCTGCAAAGACTCAGTGATAACATAAGGTTTTGGGACAAAGTTAATTTTAAATGAATTTTCAATAATTTCTGATTTATGTCCATCTTTATTGATTGAATTTTCCATTTTTTTCAATTCAGCAAATGATTCTGGAAAGGAACTTAGAGGATCATAAAGGTAAGAATGAGTAGACCTGTTTAAAAGATCAATGGGGTAATGAACAAAATATCTATCATAATAATAGCCGGTTCTAAACCAAACCCTTGAAATAAACTGAAATATGTTAGTTGGAGGATCAAACATTTCTTCAATACATGGAACAACTGGTAGGTCCTGGTACCGAACTTTGTACTTATTACTGACCTTTTTTTGCTTATAAGCAGCTTCAAATTTTTCTTTATCATGGTTGGACCCTTTTTTTATTTTCTTAAAATGAACATGATAAACTATAAATAGACAACAATAGGAAAACATATTCATAATTAGAAAATTTACTGTTTGTAAAGACGTCTGAACATAAGAAAACGGCAACAATGTCAACCTTCCTAGGGGAGTTGCCGTTTTAGTTATGAATAAATAGTACGTCTTAATCGACTCCATTGTTGTTAGAGTTGTTATTCCTGAATGAAGAGTAAAAGAGGGAAACAACAAAATGAGGAAAAGTTTATTAATGAAATGTATATATTACCGCATTCAGAAAATGCAAAAAGGCATTTTCATGGAAGTGAGTTTTTTTGTTTTCCAAAATATATTTTAGGTTGAACTTTATAAATAACTTTAGCTGATTATATATCTCGTATGTACATGAAGGTTAACATATATATTACTCTACAAGTTAATTTTCCTTGTTTGAATTGACAATAATGGTTACTAGTTGCTCCCTTTCATTATGCTTTACTTCTAAATAGTAAGTACCTAACTTATCAACAGTGACCAGTGGTTCAGCAGCTTCAGATTTAAGTGTAAAAGTGGTTGAATCATTGTTAAAGAATTTGACTGTAATATCATTCTCTTTGATATATTTAGCTAATGTTGTTTCAACTTGCTGAATTATAAAATCTTTTTCTAAAGGTGAATTTAGTAACTTATCCTTAGTTTTCTTGACAAAAACTAATTTTTTTGGAAGCTTGGAGAATACTAAATCCAACTGAATATCGGACAAAGTGTTTAAATCAATGGACAATAAATCGTCTAATGATAATAAAGAATTACTGTCAGAGCTTTTTGATTCAATTTCACTCTTAAGAATTGGATTTAACTTGATCTTCCTTTCCTTCTTTACTTGCTTTTCTGCGTTTTTAATAGCAGCAACAGCTGCAGCTGCAGCGGCTTTTGTAACTACTGGAATCACAGGTGTTGCATCTTTTTGATTCATATATACTGCACCGTTAAAGGGATAAAGTCTATTGGACATTGCCGAAGGTTTGACTGCAACAACTTGCCCTTTGACACCAATACCTGGAAAATCTCTTAGCAACTGCACATTGATTCTGTTCTTCTTAGACTGTGCAGTGTATCGTATTCCTGTTTTTTTCAATTCTGCCTTGGACACAGACAGCACGTAAGATGTAGACCTAGTAAACATTGTGCTATTGAGTATATTCTGTCCTGCCAACGCTTCTGTTGCTTTGTCCTCTGCGATGTTATAGGAGATTTGTTTAATCAATTCTACGACTACAACATCCAACCTTTACCTTTCGTGCGCCATGAAAATTACCATAACGCCGGGTAACGTTTTATTGTTTTATACTTTGTCCGTTTTATTTACTAGTAAATGTTCTTTTATGTTATATAGGTTTCATCAACGTTGTATCAACGAATTAAAACCTTGCTTTTCTGGCTCTACCGGTAAACTTAGAGTCCTTCCGAACATCCTTTCCTCTCTTTTCCATAAGCAGCTTCTTACGTTTGATGTAATCTTTCTTCGTTTCACTGGCCTTAAGACGTTTCTTGGATGAATTGCTTGACTCTTTGAGACTCTTATTTCCCCTCATGTTCTCCACGTCCATGCCATCAACGTTTAAAGGTCTGCTGGATGATCCGGCCTGTAATACTAGGTAGTGTTTTCTATTTTTCTTAGATTCAGGATCATCAACAACCACACCACATTGAAAGCCTGCCACTTTGGCTGCTCCGGTGATTTGTATCGTCTGATCTTCATTAGCAGGATAGAATTGACCCACAAATTTACCACCCTTCCTTAATGATGAATATAGTGTATTAAAAAATCGTGCCAATCTAAATTTTGGTTCATTGGTATTAGTATCTGCGTTACAGAGCCATTGAATAGCAGATATAGAAATGGCTGCATCAAATGTACCAGGACGAAAAGGAACACCAGTTCCCATGTCTGCAAGGAACAAATCACCTTCAACGTCTCGATCAATCGCAGTTGCTAGCATATCAGCGGATATATCCATTCCTATCCATTCATGCCCTTCCTCTGTCAATATTTCACCCGATAACCCTGAACCACATCCAACATCGAGTAAAAAATGTTTTTTATTCTCTTCAAGATTCAACAAGTCCAAAGCCCTGAACGTCATCTTAGCTTGAATATGCTGCACACGAGACGACGCCGTATATTTTCTTGACTCTATATCATTGTAGAAGATTTCCGGGGGAGCAATCTGTTCTGGTCTGGACATGTCTGGCGTCTTTCAATGTGCAAATTCGTTGTGCTTTTCTTCATAAAGTCTATCAAAAAAATTTTCATGTTGAGAAATACCTTTTGCCTAATGGGGCAATCCCTTACGTCAGCTAAACACGATCCAGGTAATCAGTGGTTTCTTTATTCAACCATAGTAATCCCCTTTTGTAAGAGCTGCTCCTAGCAGTACGTGCAGTGGATAAGGGGATTAAGTAGATATGACTGATCCAAGGGATAAGTATCAAATAAATCACAAGTTGTCAGAAAATACTCTCAATCAGGCAGACAATGCCTTCGAGCGATTCAATATCATGCAAAATAATACGAAGGCTAAGCGTCAGTCAATTGTGATGGACAACGAGTATGATGATTCCAATGAAAGTAAATCTTCTGAAAATGGTGAAAGCATTGAAAAGCTTGAAATTACCAAAAAGTTTTCAGATTACAATGGAAACTCTGAGCTTACATCTCAACTACAGAAGAAAAGGCAACCCATCACATCTCCGAAATCTACTAAAATCACAAATTTTATTCACAAATATGTTAAAAGCAGTAAGGTAAGATACAAGAAAGATGGACAGATGAGATCGAATTTTGGCGATTTGAACTTTTTGCCAAGAGAGACCATATTTGATAAGGAGATCCATTTCGGGGCCAAATTTTTCGGTCTATTCGTCGCATTTTGGATTTGTGTTGCATTTTTTGGACTGGAAGTTTTTATCGGATATCATTTGAATCATGGTAGTTTGCTTGATTCTGAAATTGTGCATCTTATGTTAAAAGATTTATGGAAAGTCGCATTAACGGATTTAATAATGTATTTATCACTATATTTTTCAGTTTTTCTTCAGCTCTTGATCAAAAATAACTTCATCAATTGGAAATACACCGGTTTTTTGATACAACTGGTATACGAAGTTACCTTTTTAATTTATCCACTTCACTTCGCCGACTATATGGAGTTTCCTTGGATTGGGCAAATTTTTTTAATGTTGCATGGAGTAGTCATGTTGATGAAGGTTCATTCATACGCATTTTTCAATGGCTATTTATGGGAAATTAAAAGCGAATTAAACTTTTCAAAAAAGTTCATTAAGAAACTCGAACATCTAAACGATACTATTGAAAATGCACTTCAAAATTCTATTGAATTTTGCAATTCTGAAATTTCATTACAAGATTTTCCAAACAACATTACTGTATTCAACTTTTTTGAATATTCAATGTTTCCGGTTTTAGTTTATCAGACAAACTATCCAAGAAAGCATAAAATTAGAAAGGGGTACATTTTAAAGAAAGTGTTGGGCATTTTTGGAGTTATGTTATTAATGATTGCTATAGCTCAACATAGGTTATACCCTATTGTAATGAAATGTCTAGAATTGCAGCAAACCACCAGTTTTTCTTATCGTCTCAAAATTTATCCATTCATTTTAATCGAAACGATTCCACCATTTCTGAGTGTTTATTTATTGGTTTTCTATTTAATTTGGGAATTGATTTTGAATGCAATTGCAGAACTCTCCTTGTTTGCTGATAGAGAATTTTATAGGTATTGGTGGAACTCGGTCGATTGGAATGAATATGCTCGTGATTGGAATGTACCAGTTCATAAGTTTTTACTGCGTCATGTTTATCATTCCTCAATTTCTGCGTTAAAAGTTAATAAATCATTCGCAACATTTTTCACTTTTTTTTTGAGTTCAATAGTTCATGAGTTGGCAATGTATGTTATTTTCAAAAAAGTTAGATTTTACCTTTTGTTGCTTCAAATGAGCCAATTAAGTCTTGTTCAAATATCAAAGACTAAATGGATGAAGAATAAATTCACACTTGGTAATTGTATTTTTTGGTTTGGTATTGTATTTGGTCCAAGTTTAATGTGTACAATGTACTTGGTATTTTAAATTAATGTTTCTTCTATTTATATAAAATAGATGTGTTTATATACAGGTAAAGTTAAAAATTAACGGTAAATCATCTCGAAAGGTCTGGTATCGTTAAAGCAAGATCTGAAAACTTCATCAACAGTTTCTTTAGCATGATCCATATCTTTGCATTTAGGATGTCCAACCACGCTTAATGCCGCCCTTCTTTTAACACATGTCTGGTGACCTTTTGCAACTTTCATCAAACCTGAATTTTTCCAAAATTCGGTCATTATTGCACATTCGCCACTTAAACTTGCGGCACGAATTTCACTACACGCATGATGTTTTAAATCCATCCAATCAACTTTAAAACGTGTATTATCATACCAGTGTATTAGTTCATGTGATAATGTATCATTTAAAACCCATTTATCAGGTATATAATTTGCACATAGCTGAATACCTAAATCTGGATGGAAGCCACCAAGTTTAGGATCATCACAAATTTCACAGTTTACCTTACTGGGAGAAACATATCCACCAACTTGTTTAATTTGTTCAAACATAAATCGAACACTCGGTGAGTACTGCATCATCCATGATTTGTATTCATCACACTGCGAACACAAAGCTTTTTTTTTCTCATCTGACAAAGCTGTCTGTTCCGGTTTTAAAGGGAGTGGTGTGTTTGTCACGTTGTCTGCACTCATACTGGCCTAAGCGTTGTAAAAATCGGTGGATTTCCCGGGGCAGTTTAACAAGCTAGTTACATATAGCGGTATTGTAAAGTCAGCGTAAGTTCATTTGCGGTTACGTAATACTTTCATTGCCATTTTCATGAAAAAAAATTTGTTGTCCTCTTAAAAGAAAGAATAAAAGCAATTACGATAAGAGTCTATATCAGTAATCAGGGGCTATGTCAGAAAATATCTGGGTTGCAGCAGCAGATAATAATTTTGAATTGGTAAAATCTTTGATTGAATCGGGTGAGTACAACTCAAATTCAGCCGACCCAAATGGATTTACTCCAATTCATGCAGCAGCGTCATATGGACATCTTGACTTATTACGCTATTTGTTAAACAACGGCGGTGATCCCAATGTACAAGATTCTGATGGTGATACTCCATTACATCATACTGAAAGTCTTGATGTTGCACGTTTGCTCGTGAAAGAATATAATGCAAATTATAATCTGAAAAATAATGATGGACTTACTGTAAGTCAGTATTTTATAGAGGAGGACGAATTCGTGGAACTTATTAACTTTTTTACGGTGCTTGAAAGAACTGGCGATATTAATGCAAAGGAACTGGAGGCTGGTGTGAAAGTTGCAGATAAGTCATTGAACTTACCCAACGGAGAAAACGTCAAGGCAATTTTGTCAGATGATGTCGATAATGACACACCTGAGATAGCAGAACGTCGTAAGCATGTTCAGGAAATATTTAATAATAGTGAATTATCAGACATTCAAAGAGATGAACAATTGAGAAATTACGTTATGGGGGTTGTCTCTGAAAATATGGAAAGTTTGAAAAATACGGTAACAAACGATGGCAACGGTTATAAAAGAAAGAAATAAGTGAATCATTCCCAAAGAAAGAAATTCATGCATGTACATTACACTATATAAATTATGAGCATTTATTATAATCAGTAAACCTAATGACTAGTCCTTGTCACTTTTGTTTTGCCTTTCTTTTCATCCTCTCCATCCCAGTCATAATCTTCATCGTCACCTTCATCTTCATCTTCATCGTCATCTTCATCTTCATCTTCATCTTCATCTTCATCTTCATCTTCATCTTCATCTTCAT
>JAJMCN010000058.1:0-34025 GCA_030573035.1 Pichia nanzhaoensis | reverse complement strand
CGACAGCTGGATCAGTATGTAAGTATTCATCTGGAACTTCCTTGTAAGAAGAGGAATGTTCTTCTTCTTCGTCTTCTTCTTCTTCTTCGTCATCACCAACGTGGTGATTGGATTGTAATTCCATGACTAATTCATCGATATCTTCATCTTCATCGTCATCTTCATCGATAGGAGCAACAGGCTTGGAAAGCGGAGCAACACCAGCAACAATTTCTGTCTTTTCGTCGACAGGAACAGCGTCCACAGGTGTCTTTTCAGTGATGTCAGCCATTTGGGTGGATTACTGTCTGAGCGTTGATGGAAAAAAGAAAAAAAAACTGTAAGCCAGTGAAGAAGACCAGAGGAAGGTAGAGGAAAGCAGACGAAATAGAAGGAAAGGAGAGAAAAAGAAGAAAGAAGGAAAGAAAAAGAGAACAGAGAGAGAGCAGACAACAGGCCAGCAGAAGAGCAATTCAGCAAAAAAAGCAGAGCAAACAGTACAGAAAGGTGGAATGGAGTGAAACGAAAAGAATCGACAAGAAAAGAAAAGAGAGCAGGCAAGGCAGAAGCTCAAAACGGCAATTTCATAACACTGCTACATGTTAACAGGGTCGTTGCTTTCCTAATCGGGTAAGAGGCAGCCACTTCTCGCCACTTTTCGCCCACTTTTAGCCCTGTTTCGCCCTGTTTCGCCCTGTCTCGCCGTTTTTGTCGTTTTCGCACCGCTGCTGCTATTGTTTACCTTTTGCCGCTTCTGGTTTCTGCCCCGTGGCTGCCTTCGGGATTTTGCTCAGCTCAAGATGTTCGATTAATCAGCGCTGGTTTCTTTCCGTTTGCGACGTTAACCCCGGACACCGGAGGAAAAAGCAAAAAAAAAAAGGAATGCCGACGCGTCGCTCGACGCGTCGGTTGCATCTGCGTTGTGAAATGTACAAAGGGGTATGGTATTATATACAGATTGATTTCATCATGAATTTTAGGGCTATCTATGGAGTTGAGGAGTTGATACATGATACCACCATTCGACCCACACAATGCCCGTCGAATTTAAACATCCATGGATGGGCATAGCCATTCCTGCTCTTGTCATTTTATATTTGCAGTCCTCAACGACTTTAATAATGTGCAAAGATCCCACATTTTCATCTAAGCCCTTCATTTGTTTCCAATTATCCAATATAATGCTCTGGTTTTCATACTATTTGGCCATATTCATTCCACCAGGGTTTTCGCCGGAGAACTATACACTTTCTGATGCGGATTTTAATCAACCTCAGTCAATTTGGAGAAAATATTGTATAAAATGTGCCAAATATAAGCCCGAACGTACCCATCACTGTAAAAAATGTAACAAATGCGTGCTTAAAATGGATCACCATTGTCCTTGGACTAATAACTGTATCGGTCATTTCAATTTACCATTTTTTCTTAGATTTCTTTTCTGGATTTTAGTTACTACTACTTTTGGTTTCATTTATTACACCATTAAATTATACAACACCTATCAAATACGAAACTTACCTTCTTATCTAATTTCCACAAAATTGTTATTTTTATACATCATCAATTTTTTACTGGTGATATTTGTATTGTTATCAATATTAATTTTATTCATAAGATCGTTTTATGCAATAGCAAATAATCAAACAATGATTGAATCTTGGGAATGGGACAGAATACGTGATGTTTTCTTTACCGAAAAGTTTTGGGTGAAGGTACGTGCAAATTACAAGTTGGTTTATCCAGATCTACCTGATCCTATCCCAAACTTGAAATCTTGGAAAATCAACTACAGAATTTTGAAGAAAGAAACTCGAGTTCCCTTAAATTTTTCTTTTGATGATTTAATATTCCCTTACGATCTTGGCTCGTCGTACGAAAATCTAGTAGCATCTCTAGGTCCTATATATGTATGGCTATATCCCTTTGGAATACCCAGTTCTGATGGATTATCATTTGTGAAGGATAATTTGAAGGAAGATCAACTAAAATTACCATTCCCAATAGATGGTTCTAATGTTGATCCTGTTGGCTTCACAGGTCCAACTAACGACGATGATAATGAACTAGTTGTGGAAAGCTGGACTAATTTTCTTGGTGAAACCTTAGATGATTTTGGTGTTGATTTAGATACTGAAGATTACAGCCTGCTTAAATCAAAATGAAACAATCATTCTGTGTATATACTACTACTATAAATACATTATAATAAACTCAAATAAAACTATTAAACATAAACATAAACATGAACGAAAAATTAATCAAAAATCAAAAAAATAAAAGAATTAAATTTCAACTTTTTCAACAGTTTCATCCTGTTGTATTGTTGAATCACCCTCGATAACTGAGACTTCAGTCGCTGCAGTTTCCCTGCTTTGCGGTTGTAAAACACTGCTTTTATCGGAAACTTCATCAACTTTTTCCCTATCCTCTTCTTTTGGTTCAACAAATTCAGTCTTATCAGACTTCTCACTGGTCTCAATTGCATTCACATTCTCAACATTTCTTTGCGTTTCAGCCTTACTAGCTTCAAGAAGCTCAAGCTTTTCTTCTTCCTTATTTTCATTATAAACTTTTCCTTCTTCTTTTTTTTCCACCTTTTCCTTCTTGTCCAAATTAAATTTAAGGTATGCTTCAGGACCTTTTTGTCTTAAAGCTTCAAATCTTTCATTTGCCAACCTTAAGTCATTATCCTTTAAATCACCTGCAATCCCATATTCACCGTTAATAACGTTCTTTAGTTTATCAACCCTAAATTTCTTACTCTCTTTACTTGTTGGCTGCTTGAGACAAAACGAGTTTCTTATAAATAAATCATAAGATCCTGGCTCAAATCTCATTCTGTATGTATCCATGTCAATCTTGACTGCTAATTTGGAATCAGCTATACCCTCAACTTCATTTTCATCCTCTTCTTCATGATTTAGTTGACTTTTCAAAAACGGCAACCTAATTTTAGAACTCTCCAATCCCTCAGTTGGATGTGACATTGAATAACTCGTTAAATAATAATTCCATTTACTTTCTTTATCATCGGAAACATCGTTAATAGTTAAATCTTCAAGTGCTAAAAAGGCAATTGACGTAGAACAAAGTTTCTTGTTATACGTTATTTTGAACATATTCTCATCCGGATTCATAAAGTTTCTAGCTTGAATTCTATACAAAATTTGATCCTTTGTACTGGTCTTTGAATGATTACGATCATTTTCCATTAGTAGTAGTATTTCACTACATTTTGAATCAGATACAATCGTATGACAATGCTTCATTAAACTTTGGATAACTCTATCAATTGTGAATAGTTTGAAAGCCTTGTTTTTGAATCCATTACGCAAGGCCTCTTCAAATGATGTTTGTTCAAGTTTGTTATCAATCAATTTTACACACAACTCAAGAGCTTCACTATAGGAATCATCACCCTTAATTGCAATGCCCATATCTTCCAAATGATGGTCAATGAGTCCCAAATCAGTAGCAAATTTAGTTTCAAATCTAGCTTTGATTTCTTTATTGATATCTTGGGAGATTTTCTTGATTTCTAGCAATCTTTTATAAAGAGTATCTAAATGTCTGTAAAAAACATAGATTTGAGTATTTGAAAACATATTATATTCATCCCTATCTTGGCCTGCACTGGAAGTAATAGTATCGTTGGAAATCCAATTAGACTGTGCCTTTTGTATTTCTTCAGACACTGTTTCTTCATCCGCATTTGATTCTTGTTCATTACTAATAACAGGCTGATTGTGATTTTGATCAAATCTCTTTCTCTTATTTTTACGTAAGACATCTTTTAGTAAATCATACTCTCTTGGTCTTTTCTTAGTCTGTGAAAGTGTTGGAATTGGTAACCGAGTTGCTTTTTTTTCATTATCAACTTCTTCAGTGTTCTCATTATTTTCCTTGCTCAATATAATTCCCCTTTTACCTAACCCATTATCGATGTAGCTAGCATCCATGAAAAAAAACTTGATCATAAATGACCTCATAAATGTTTCCATTCTGTCTTTATCATTTTGTGAGTAAACTTGATTATGTCTCAAATTGGTATTAACAAGCTTCAGAATATCCATAAATATACTAAAATCTTCATATGTGGTAACTAGTTCAGACTTTGGCCTAGTCATCAGTGGATGTAACTTCTTATTAATCTGTTCCTGCTTGATTGTTGAAATTTCACTAACAAGTTGTTTATTCGTTAATAACTTCTTATCAATATTTTTAAACGATAATCCTAAGTGATCTAAAGATTTGACCATAAGTTTTTGCTCTGCTTCTCTCCAAACTTTATTCCACTCTCTATGAGCCCTTTTCCACTCTTCGTCCTTTTGCTTTAATCGTTTAAGAACAATAGGTACAGTGACAACAGGATTTTCATGCAATGAATCAATGACCTCCCAACCTCTATCTTTATCGTAGATTTTTCTAATAACTTTAACATAAATAGTACTTGATGTATGCCCTAAACCAACAGGTAGCTTAAAAGAAGATTTTTCTTCAGGTGTCATATTCGCCATTCTATTGGCAACTGTTTCCAATGTCTGAATGGTTCTCAAATTTGCTTCCATGAAATAATCATATTCATGCCTTTCGTCCTCGATTCTGAAAAGCATTTCTTCATATTGATTTTTACGATGAGCAATAAATCCGGATTCTTCAGATGCCCAAACTGGATGACCAACCCATTCATCATTGAATACTGACCAACATAAATCATCTCTACCTGAACATGGCATTTTAGTTTGAGATTTCGGTAATTGTCTATATGAAGGACCTGCAGCCTTGCACATTAGCAAATCAATTTGTTGCTTTTTAATTGCGATATTTTCAATCCTTAATGGTGACTCTTCCCAGCCAATAAAATTATTAAACCATTCAAAAAGTTCTGGAAAACCACCAATCATATTACGTGCTTTATCATGTAATGTAAATTTGTCGATTACATCAGTTGAATACAGTTTTAGTAACTTTAAAAATTCATTATAGGTCTGTTTATTTCCAATTACCTTTTTAACTTTATCGAAGAAAACAAGTTCGTTTGATAAATCTGTATCTAAGGTTTTAGGATAAACAGGTTCAACAATACCTGAAATCAAAGCAGGTACTTCTTGTTGATCAGACGATGCACCCCTTAGATTAGAAACAGGAAACTCATCTTGTGGCTGCAATTGTCCTTGATTTTGTAATGTCTGAATTTGACTAACACCAGAAATTGAACCTTTTTTCTTTTTATCTTTGGATTGTAATTGTAAATCCTGTTGATATGTTGGCTGTTGTTGTAAATAGGGTTGCGGCAATTGATGCTGAAATTGATGTTGTTGTTGAGTATGAGATTGGTAATCGGCGTTATGACTATTAAGTTGTTCTGGCTGTAACTGCTGTTGTGGATGTAACTGATATTGTTGATGAATATCATGTTGACCATTTGGATAAGGAGCAGATTGAAAATTTCCGACAGGTGGTAGTTGAACAGGCTGCGGATAATATTGTGGATAGTTATAATCAGGTTGATGTAAATCTTTAACTGTAGTATCAGGCATAAACAGTTTAAAATCTTCTAATAAATCAGGAGCATCTCTAAATAAGACTGAAATTTCTCTATAAACTTCATTGATCGGTTTGAGACCTTTTTGATACATTTGCAAATTTTCCAAAAACAATTTATATATATCAGGTTGAGATGCATACCTTTGTTTAATTTTATTAACGTAATGAATAGCTTGATCAAATTCTGCAGGAGTGCTCTGTTTCTCTCCGGCATGTGGCTGTGGAGGTTGTTGTTGATGAATATTCGAATCATCTGCTGTAGAACTACCAGGACCGTTATGCATATATTGAGTCGATGCCGGTTGCTGTTCAGCAGAATGACCATTAGCACTATCGCTCGGGTGTAAAAGTTGTGAAGCATGAGTTGGGGATTCGAATGAGGATACATCATTTTTTCCTAAATCTTTAGTTTGATTAGATCTAGCATCCTGATTTTGGTCAGTTTGTTGACCTTGATTATTGATAGGAGAATGAGATCCAGAGGTAACTGAAAGTTGCATAGGATTCAAGGTTGAAGAATCTCTCCTTGTTGATGTACCCATTGGAGTTGTAACATAAATTGTATTTGAGTCGGTTGTTGAACACTCAATTGAAAATCCTTGCGGCAAAAAAGTGTTAAACCCATCGATCAACTTAGGATGACCTTTAAACAATGAAGAAACTCTTTCAATAACACCCGGAGTATCGATACTTTATAAAAAAACAGTAGTTAGTATTTCGTTCGGTAAATGACTAAAAATGAAGAGTGAAATAGATGCACAGCCTCAAACTCGATCCATCTGTCAAAAGCTGTATTGGCGCGATCTGATTTCACATTTTCTCTATTGTGTTGAGATTGATAGAGATCTAACTGAATATGAAGTGAAAAAAAAAGTATACTTACTTTTGACTTTTAAAGTCTTTCATAATGTCCAAAAAATTATTGTAAACATCAGTTTGGTTTCTAAACTGTAATTTAACTTGATCCAAATAGTACAATGCATCTTTAACATTCAGTGGCTTATAATTAGGATTAGATTTTTGCTCTGCTGATTCAACAGCCGTCGAATTAGATTGCTCTTGTATACTCGCATTGGATGATACTTTTTGCAATAATTGTGCTCCTCCTGAAGAAGTGGTAGAAGTGGAAGTAGCGGCAGCAGTTGGTGCCGGTACTCGTTGTGGCGCCGATGGTATTGCAGGAGTTGATGCAGGTACTGACGCTACCACACTACTTGTATTAGATAGCGTTGGTACTGGTGAATGAGCCTTAGCTGCATTATTGGTAGAATTGTTCAGTTGATCTGAAAATTTTGGAAGGTTTTCAGGTGACTTATTACCACTAGGAGAGTTAAGTAATTTATTTGCCGGAGGTAAAACAATATTCTCCTGACCCTTTGAAATGGTATTGAAAGGGGGCAATGAAGTTTGGTTGATATTATTTAAATTATTGACTGGCGGAATATTATACCGTGGCAAATTATTCAAATTGGATAGTGCTGGAAATTGATACATATGAAGTTGACCTGCATGAAAAGGTGTTAGAAACAATTAATGTTAGTATTGGTTTATTAATAAAAAGAACAGTGATTGAAAGTACATACCATTTCCAATAGCTGAAGGCGGTGGCAATACTGGTGGTTGTTGATGTGGAAAAGTTTGAGCTGAATTTGCAGGGGCAGTTGTTGTCGCAGGAGAAATCACATCGGAAGAAGCAGAGAGAGAATGATCTCTTGTAGTACCTGCTGCACTAGTGGTGACCATAGGATTTGCTGATACATTTGCGGAAGCAGCAGCATGTGGAGGTGCAGGTGCCGATAAAGATGCAGATAAAGATGACCCAACTTTAGTTGCAACCCCCTCCTTCTTAACATCGGCCTTAACATCGAAATTCATCGGAGCAATGGCAGAGCTGTTGGAATTAGCGTTGACGTGGGACTTCCAGGCAGACATGGAAAACGTGCACGATGAACCGGCTGACAATTTGGAGAACAAACAGTCAAACTGCAAATGACAAAAGTTAAGCCAACGTTATCCTACCATAAATTGTCTCTATTCTGCTTCCTCTGGCCCTTCACTTCTTCATGTGCTTACATAACACTTTTTATCTAGTTTGCACGTGCACCAAAATAGCAGCTTTTTTTCAATCGACGCGTCGCTTATGAACTTAGGATGAACTTTTATTGCCGGATCTTTCTCTGACTTACCAACTTTATCATGATTTTGATAACTTCGTTCACTTCGAACTTTTCCATTATTCTTGCGCAACTAACTCCACTGACGCCAACATGAATGCTCCAGATCGTTTCGAGCTTTTTATTCTACCCGATGGTGTACCAAAGTATGTATTCTTAATTTTTTCTCTCCTTTTAAAACGAAGTACTAACATTATTGTCACTCTTTTAACTATTATAGGATTCAAATAACACCAGATTCTCGTGTCCCTAATTGCCTACTTATAAAATTTGAAAGAGAAGACCATACTTTGGGTAATTTGCTAAGAGAGGAATTGATTGATGATCCAAAAGTTTTGTTTGCAGCTTACAAAATTGAACATCCTTTATTCGCCAACTTTATGATGAGATTACAAACTGAAGAAGGTTACAATCCTAGGGCCGCCTTGAAAAATGCTTGTAACAGGTTAATATCAAAAATCGGTATATTAAATGAAAAATTCAAAAGAGAGTGGGAATTAAAAGCTTTGTTATCTGCAACTGAAAATGATGATGACATTTGACTACTCAATGATATAGTCATTCCCTCATTTTCTTTGCGAACGAACCGGCCACGTCCTTTGTATAATAGATATTAGTACCCTTTTAATTTTTTCCTTTTTTTATGAAGTATATTGAATTTTATAAACAAAAAGCAGCAATTCATTAAAAAAAACGAAACGTTTTTTACTTTATTATTATTAGATGATACATTCTATAAACAAAAATGAGTAAAACTAAAAAGTTAAACAAGAAGACGTATGAATTTAATTAAAAATTTTGTTTTAAACAAAATCTCATTATTCAAAATAATCATTAAATGAATATTAAAAGGTAAACTAACTGGTATCAACTTTATATGTTGAAAATAATTGAACAAATAAAAAAAAAATGAAATCTATCAGAACAAAAGGATGAAAAAAGGAGCCGACCAAACAAAAGATAAAAAAGCACAAAATAAAACTATTACCCCCCGAAAATTCAAAGTTTAAAATAAAATAAAATAAAACAAAAGGAAAAAGAGGAAAGAAAGGTAATACGGTTAAATGGATAGTTTTTCTCTTAAAGCATGCTTCATAAAATTAAATTTAACTGTGAAATAATCATCTGGAGTTTCATAAAAATTACCCTTTTCAACGACATAATTTAATGGTAGTGTTTCGATTTCTTTATTTGGTGTAATATGGGTGATATAGTGCCCATATTCAGAAATTACAATTTTATGATGATCCTTAAAATTAAACTGATAGCTGCCATTACTTAATTCAAACATTATACCGTTATCATCACGAGTATACCTTCTTAAAAAAATTCCATCTGTTTGAATTTTTGATGATGCACTTGAAACATCACTTAAATGGGCTGTCATATATTTATCAAAAAATTCAATAACCTGCATTTCATTTGATAAACTTTTCGGAATTTGATTTGGTGAAAAGTGGTCCACTTTCCATCCACACTCTTCATCTGGTTGAATTAAATAAATGTCATTTCTATCTTGAAATTTCAGTACCGTATGTCCTTCTGTGAATAAGACTCCAATGGAATTTGTTGATAATTGATACGCAAACCCATGTTTATTCGAATAATCGACCCATTTGCTAACTAATTGAGGCCTTTGCATTAATTCGGGATTTGACTGTAAATTACCCGATTCAATTGATCTTATGTTTTCTAAAGTTGTTGATAAAGATTCATTTAACATCATGATCATCTTGTTATCATATTTTGCCTTTGAAAGCTGATTTGAAACTTTTGACTTATAAGGTTTAATATTAACTGGTGAAACTTCTTTATATTTATTTTTCGTATTATCAGGTGACAATGAATGCGGTAGTAAGGTCCTGGGACGTTCACTTTCTAGATCTGTTCTCAAAATTTCTACAGGGTGTTTTGGAACATCATCAATACCAACCATTTGTTTGCATTTGGCAAAATTGATCATTGATTCTTCTTTTGTGATAAATGATAGGTGTTTTGGAACTTGAATCAAAGATTCAGTTGTAATATGAGATGGAAACGAGCCACACTTAAACCAGTCATAATTTAAAATAGTATCTAAAGAGGGTCTTTGATAAGGATTTGTTGATAATAAATCTCTAACTAGTTGCCTGGCTTCAATTGAAACAACCAAATCTGGCGGGAAAGTATAGTCATTTGTTTTGATTCTTTCATAAATAACTTGGACATCTTTTGCTTGAAAAGGTGGTTTACCAAAAAGCATTGCGTATAACATAATACCAATTGCCCAAATATCAACCTCAAAACCATGCCCAACTTCTTTTCCACCTAAAACTTCAGGCGCAATATAATTTGGGGTACCGCAAATTGTATACCTTTTTGGATGTGCCGAGTTGATAATGGTTGCAAGTCCAAAATCACCAACTTTTAAATTCATTGAAGGATCAAAAAATATATTTCCCAATTTTAAGTCTCTGTGAACAACCTTCCTTTTATGTAGGTATTTAATTGCACCGATTATTTGAACCATAAAATATCTTGCTTCAGCCTCTGTAAGTATTTTCCTAGTTTTTAATAAGTCCATTAAGGACTGATGTGGACAGATTTCTAATAAAATATAAACATTGATATCATCTTCAAAACAATCAATAAATTCAACAATGTTGGGATGTGACATACTTTTATGAATTTTAATTTCACTCAAAAGTTTTGTTTTAGTTTTTTCATTTTTAATCGAAGCTTTTGCTACAGTTTTTGCAGCAAATACACGACCGGTATCATCTTTCATTTGAAAACAACGAGCAAAGCCACCTTCACCTAAAAAATGCCCTCTTCTATAACCTCTACCATGTCTATTTTTCACAATACTTGGAGGTGTTTTACATAAAGAGCTCAACTTTTCTCTCTTTTTCTTTTTACCAGCCTCGGGTTTTGTAATAGAGCCTTTAATTGGAGTTTTAGCAGTTAGAGGTGCAACATCATTTTTATTTAGGTGGATATCATTTAATGGCTGCAGAGGTCTTTTTGAACTCATAATGGAATGTTAATTACGTGACTGTAAAAGAGAAAACAAACAAAGTGAAAATGAAAATGGAAACGAAAAGAAACGAGAAGAGACCAAGTGAAATCTAAGGCAAAAATGAAATCTGGCTTTAGTGCAGTTTTTGACAGGTACTATTATCTTGGGCGTTATAATAAATAAATACTTAATCCTATCAACGAGTCTAGGTCACTAGGAGAAGAAGGTAGGAAAAGGATATAGATTGACGGAAAGTCAAAGCTGCAAGTATATATACAGTGGACGGTAAAAGGTGTGAATGATGCCAATAATGATGGATCAACTTCCAGGATTAAGGCACAAAATTAATGTTTTCCTTTTTCCATAAACTCAAATTGAAATTCTCAAATTTCCCTAATCGGGTGTTTACCTTTTTCAATTCCCACTTTGATCCTCTATACGCGCAACGACAAGCGGCTGTTTACCTATATCCGAATATAGTAATTGATTTGTTGTTGTTGCACTAAATCGTTACTTTTCCCTTTTCGTGTTTAGCCTTAGTTTAACAAAGCGTTTAATTTTAACTAGATATATAGCATTGCGTTTTCATGCCTGCCCTCCATTTTGGAGATGGCCATCCACATACGTATATTGGAAGTTCTTGTTGATGCTTACAGAAAATTATATTTTTACACACATATGACACAAGCTCGCTGAGCAAAAATACTAGCAAGCCCACAGTAGCATTATTGAAAAACATTTTTTAGAAACAATCACTGTAAACCGGGTCAATCTCTGTACTGCGTCAACAGGATCTTAACCCAAAATTACTATACTCAATGGGGAATGCGGCTTGAAGAGGAGGCAGATGACGCTGAGTATGGACACTTACGTAATTTGATTTGAAAACGACTGGTGTTATTGCAGACTTCGGAGTGACATTTGCTTGCGGCATATACGTATGTCCGGGTGTGCTAACACAAGATAATCCCCAGAAACAACAATAATTTGTCTTGCTAAGCAATAAACCGTCTAGTTAGTAATTTGTAAGTTTTTATCGGTTTTGTAAAAATTATACTGTAGTACTCTTAGTAAGTATCATTTACGAGTTGAATTAAACTCTGAGTTTAAATTTCCAGGCCATCTTCAGCAATATTGATTATCCATATATGACACAGACACGTTGAACAACAAAAATAAAATGGTACAGTGAAAAAAAGACTGTTAAGGATAGGATAATCATTAATAAAATTACTGAAAAACGAAGCGGATAAGTGAAATAAGTTTGAAAAAATTAACTTTGAGATTGATGATAATGGCCATGTCATCATTACAGACGCTGATGGGAACATGAAAGATAATGAAACTACATTAAACGCACACGATGAGAATAATAAGTAGAATGTGAAAATATTATTATGGAAACTCCCAGAAACTCCACCAATAATAGAGATATGCTATTGAGAATGTAACAACGACAGTTTTAGGAAACCATTCAATATATGAAGACAATTTTATCAATCATTGGGCAGATATCAATACTAAGATAACAAGCCTTAATTTCAAGGATATATCTAATACGCTAAGATTGTCACTCTGGAAGATAAAAAGAGAAGCTAATTATAAATATAACTAAAACACCTTAACCTTTTCGCATGTTGCTGATAATTCTCACACAACCCAAAAAACTGCTAACGATATTTCATGAATTAAAAGATAGATTGAAAACTTTCAAACGTTCATGGTTTGATAAAGTTATCAAGTTAATGCTTCAAGGGAGATGTCCAAAAACGTTAAAACTTGAAAATGTGCAAGCTAAGCTGTAAACTTTCAGGTTATATTATTAGTCAAACCAAAAAGCTTGGCTTTAACGTGGAGAGACATCTTCTATGCATACAAGTACAAATGAGAATCGAGATTCGGGTTTAGATGGAGCTACTCACAAAAAAAACAATCAGATCTATACCTTTTCCATTTGATAGTTATAGCATATATAAAAATCTTTGCAGTTTTGAATAGGTTTAATCGAATTTTCGATTTATTAGCAACTAATAAAAAAAACTGTGAATGTCAAAATATATGTTGATAAGTCACATTTCAATGCTGCGTCAAAGGTCACTAAAAATTGCATACTGGTTAAAAGTGACCATTACTGTTAATGTGTTATTTTTGCAAAAACATCATCTCAAATACTAAGACATTTTGAATTAATCAGAGGAACAACGCATGAGTATATTTATTGTCCTTAAGTAGCGCAAATTTTGATGAGACCAATTGACCCTCCCAACAGAAAAAGTTAAAAGAATATAATTCTATTTGCGGGCTAACAACTAAACAATAAAAATTTGGTGGCTTGAGGAAAAAAATGTTCGAGCAGATTTTCTGTCAGACAAGATTTGAAAGTCATCCCGGCCGTCACTTTCTTGTGTGTTTCTGGCCCAGTTTACCCACTTTTTAACCGTGATGACAGTGAATATGGAAATCAAGGGGAGTATGCAGAAGCAATCTTCTCCAAAAAAGAGAAAAATAAAAACTGAAACGTCTGTATCTGCCAATAAAAAGGTTAAAAAAACGACTAAGAAACAAGTCAAGACCGAAATCAAGAAGGAGGCAAAAAAAATGGTCAAAAAAGATTCAGATGAAGACACCTCTGCCAATAATAACGAAGTAGATGATAATGAAGAAGAAAATGAGGAAGAAGACGATGATGATACTTTCAAATGGTGGGAAAATCCAGATGATATGAACGGAGAGGTTAAATGGGAGACGTTAGAACACAGTGGTGTTATTTTCCCCCCTGAATATGATCTATTGCCTAAAAATGTCAAATTGTATTATGAAGGTAAGCCGGTTAGCTTACCAGTTCAAGCGGAGGAGGTTGCGGGGTTTTTTGGGGCACTATTAGAATCTGATCATGCAAAAAACCCAGTATTTCAAAACAATTTCTTTCGTGATTTTAAAAGTGTCTTAAATGAAAATGGTGGTTGCCCTGAAACTGATATCACTGATTTTAAGAAATGCGATTTTTCGAAGATTTTTCAATATTACGATAAAAAAAGAGAAGAAAGGAAGGCATTACCACCAACGGAAAAAAAAAAGATTAAAGAAGAAAAGGAAAAAGCTGAAGAGAAGTATAAATTTTGCTTGCTGAATGGTAGGAAGGAACAAGTGGGAAATTTTCGTATTGAACCCCCGGGATTATTTCGTGGACGTGGTGCACATCCTAGAACTGGAGCATTGAAAAAAAGAGTCCAACCTGAAGAAATTACGTTAAATTTAAGTAAAGGTGTACCGATACCTTCTCCTCCACAAGGTCATCAATGGGGAGAGATAAGACATGATAATACAGTCACGTGGTTAGCAATGTGGAAAGAGAATATTATGAAAAATGTTAAATATGTTAGATTTTCACACAATTCGTCTTTCAAGGGTATGAGTGATTTTAGAAAATTTGAAAAAGCAAGGGAACTAAAAAAATACATCAACAAGATCAGAAATGACTACATGAAAAAATTGAAAAGTAGTATAATGGCCGATAGGCAAATAGCGACCGCAACTTATTTAATTGATATTTTTGCTTTAAGAGCAGGAGGTGAAAAACGTGATGATGAAGCAGATACAGTCGGTTGTTGTTCATTAAGATTTGAGCATCTTTTTCTAAAACCTCCAACTACAGTTATTTTTGACTTTCTTGGTAAAGATTCAATTAGATTTTATCAAGAAGTTCAAGTTGATCCACAAGTTTTCAAAAATCTAAAGATTTTCAAGAAAGAACCTAAAAAACCAGGAGATGATTTATTTGATAGAATAGATCCATCTATTCTGAACAAATATTTTCAGGAATTCATGCCTGGATTGACAGCAAAAGTTTTCAGAACTTATAATGCGTCGAAAACTATGCAGGATCAATTAGAATTAATTTCGAACGAAGGTACAGTTAATGAAAAAGTTGTCGCTTTTAATGCAGCTAATAGGGAAGTTGCAATTTTATGTAACCATCAACGTACAATTCCCAAAGCACATCAAGCAGGAGTTCAAAGAATTAACGATAAGCTTGAGGAGATGATTTGGCAGAAGGTTAAGTTAAAGAGAATAATGTTACAATTAGATAAGACGATGAAAAAGAAAGATCTTGAATATTTTGAAGAAGTTTCAGATTTAAGTAAAGAAAAAGAACTGGAAATTGTGACTCGCTGGTCTGAAAAAGAGATTGAAAAAGTTAATAAAAAATTAGAAAAGGATAAGGAGAAGTTGGGATTCGAAAAGAAGTTAATGAAACCCGAAGAGTACAAACAGAAATTAGAGGAAATAAAGCAAGATCATAAAACTAGATTAGAAAAGACAAAAGCTTTGATTAAACAGTATAAATCTGAAGCTAGGAAACAAAAGTACGAGGAGAAAAGTACGTATTCTACAGAGAAGTTAAAAGCGCAGGTTGACAAATTGGATGAAAGGATCAGAAATACAAGTTTACAGTTAAAGGATAAGGAGGAGAATTCTGCTGTTTCCTTAGGTACATCGAAGATGAATTATATTGATCCACGGTTAACAGTTATGTTTGCGAAGAAGTTTGATGTGCCGATCGAGAAACTGTTCACAAAGACATTGAGAGAAAAGTTTGCATGGGCAATTGAATCCGCAGATGCGGACTGGAAGTTTTAATTGATGTGGCTCCGTGATATTGCTGTGTAGTGTATAGCAGTTGTGAAATATTATTATTTATAGACAAAATACAACGCGTTGTGATGTGTCAGGTATAGTGGGAAAACACGGTGGTTAGAATCTCGCAAAAAAAAAAGAAACGCGCTTATAGGGACCGCGTTTAGGCGGGTTCTTGTTATTGTTTCGAATGAATAACTGAAACATACTTTGTGAATTGATAGGGGGTAGAGAAGCTTTTCAGATGTTACTGTTTTTAGATTTCTTTTATATACCCCCAGGTCCCCTTCCGTACCACTTATGAGTAGTTCTTTTTTTATTTTTACTATCGTGGCAACAAGTAAGTAAGTCAGCTCTCAAATCTATTCAATTTCTTTCAGTTTAGTTCAGTCAGGCCATCATTCGTTTCAACTTATTTCATCAGGACCCTTTTTTGATTAACCAACTCACACACTCGCTAATTAGATTCACAATATGTCATCAAGTACCATTTCTTCTCAAATTTCCACTACCAAATCAAGTACATATGTGCCTTTATATACGGCCCAAATTCCTGATACATTTGATCCATATATTATAAGAAATGCCGATCATAACGGTACAGTTTTCATTGCAGTTGGAACGATTATTATTACACTCTTTGCCATCTTATTAAGTGCAAGGTTCTGGTATTGGTTGAAGAACCGTAAAGCGGCTAAGGATGCAACTGAATTTGATGATTTTTATGGACCGAATACAAATTGCTTTGATGATCCCAAAGATAGTTCATTTTTGCACTACGATTCTTCTTTCTTTGATGAAAAGATGAATGTATATGGAGGTGGTAAAAGTGTGCGCTTACCTGAATCGTCACCAAATACACCACCACATCCATCACAATACACACATTCACCTAACTCATCAACCTCTGAAACTTCATTAAATCACACGGAACTATCTAATTTAGCATCGCAACCTGGTCGTAATTTACGTTCAGCATACACCCAATCATATTATATGCCAAGAACAAGAACATCGTTTATTTCACCAATCAATCAGCTCATCCAAGAACAATACATTATTGATAGCAGCGATGGCATAAAGGGAGATTCATTACCGATACACAGTGCTTACAGTGATTTCAATGGTGTTTCAAATTCCAGTTCAAAAGTAACTTCACCTGAGGTAAATGATAAAGAGTTTAGAAAAAGGAAAACACAATCTATAAGTTTGCTTTTCAACGGTTCATCAAATGTAAGCAATGATAGCAGCGCTAGTCTCCATTTTAGAAGTTCATCATTGGATTTGAATCAATTAGAAAACATGATTAATAAAAGTCTGGTGGATATAAATCATGATGATAAGAATGCCAGAGAAGGTAATTCACCGATTGTTAAAACAGTGAATAGTGTTACTACTGGAGCTAAACGTAAAACAAGACCACCATCTCAGGTTTTGGATATGCTTGTTCAGAACGAGAGATTGAATCTGTAAAAGTAAATTTAATAAAATTTTAGTAAAAACTAAATAATTTTTATACACAAGAAAAAATGGGTAATTGACATACACGCACAATATATATAAGTTAAAAGTACAAAAATAAAACATAATCTGGAAAGAAAAAAACTATGCTATAAACTTAAAAACATTACAACGTATAAAGTGAAAAGTATGGATGGTGTAATTGCATGAGAAATGATGATGTTGTTTCTAAATTGGTGTGGAAAAATGTAATGTCTAAAAAAAATTAAATAACAAACACATGAATAAATTGCTGGGTAATTTAAATAATGATATTAAATCTAATATTGCTTGGAAGCAGCTTGACAAGCCTTCAACTGTTGTAAATAGAAATCACAAGCTTGGTAATTACCATTTGAATCTTCTATACATTTGGTGAAATTTCTAGCATCTGTATCACAAATATTAGAAGATTGGTTATCGTAGGTTTGGGATTGAACAGCTGGGGCTTGTTGAGCCTGCTGTTGAGCTGGTGCATCGGAAGAACCTGAAAAGATTGATGTTAAACCAGCACCAAGGGTATGACCAACGGCAGAACCAACAGCAACACCGGCAGCGGTAGTTGCCATCTGTGCGAACATACCTGGTTGTTGTGGAGCAGCAGCGACAGGAGAAGCAGGAGCAGCAGCAGGTGAAGCATGAGTTGGTGGACGGTATGCTGAAGCTGGTGCAGCCATTGTTGAAGCAGATCTTGATTGGGAGTTACCACCAAAAAGAGAACGGGAGGAAGATGGAGATGAGTGGGAAGGAGCTGGTCTTCTTGAAGATGATCTTGGCATTGCTGTTTAGTCGTTGGATAGTTTTCGGGAGAGGGAAGAATCAAAACTAAATATCAGCAGCACCAAAGTGCAGAGGTTCTAGGAGGGCAAAGTCTAGTAAATAAATATTCCAGCACGGAAACCCAGAAATTAAAAAAACTGGAAAAAAATACCCTCCAAATTGTAAGCAGCGCCGTGCGCGATGCATGCGCTCGACCAAAGTGCGGAACCGTGTGCATTTCCGCTGCGTATTTCCGTGCCAGCACCGACAACCGGAGTGGTCCGGGGGAAAATGCTAGAAACACGTAAAAAACAGGCACGTGACACACACGTGACGCGCGGGCCAAAGCACTTGGGAACCCGTGCACCGCACGTGAGATCTGTCATTTATTGAGTACGTGCCAGCAGCGGCGGCAAATTAGTTGGCGCTGTCTCGTTCTGCTTACATTAAGCTCAACACTGAGGGGAAGAGGGCCAGAGCGAATGAGCGAATGGGTGCTCGTAGGAAGGAAACAAATATCATAGGACTTTCTACAGCTCTGTCGTAGCCAGACCTGGAATCTTGCACGGAACCAACTACACAAGACCGCCTTGGGTATTCAGTTCTACTACACGTATACAGCCAGTTCTAATCAACATATAACAGTTGCTTTTATTATTCCTTTGTATTGCCTGTGTTTGTTTTACTTGACTCTATCAATTAATTTTTAAATACAAAGAAAATCCACTTGAATATCCGTATAGTCTTAAATATATCTTTTCATTAGTTTCACATATACATCAAAATGCTTTCTGCAGCTTTAAAATCGAGTTTGAAAAATGTTACCAAGTCTTCAAGATTAGCTCAATTTAATAAAAGAACTTTTACGTCTTCAAAATCACTCAGTCAATTGCCAAAACTTCATAAAATTGAACAAGAAGCAAATGATAACGATTTTTATATTATCAAAAAGAGAGGTGATAAATCAGGTGAATCGCCTTTTGAAGGTGATGACGGCTTCCCATCAACCGTTAATCTAGAAATCAATTCCGCAATGGGTAATTATTCAAATTTCATTAATGAAGCCAAGGACTGGGAAACATGGACTTTACAAAATGAAGATTCACCTGACCATAAAGTTAAGAAAAGCAAAATTAGACATTTCACTTTAAATTTTGGTCCTCAGCATCCAGCCGCCCATGGTGTCTTGAGATTGATTTTGGAATTACATGGTGAAGAAATTGTCAGATCCGATCCTCATGTCGGTTTATTACATAGAGGTACTGAAAAGTTAATTGAATCAAAAACTTATATGCAAGCTTTACCTTATTTCGATAGATTAGATTATGTTTCAATGATGACAAATGAACAAGTTTTTGCTGTTGCTGTTGAAAAATTACTGAATATTGAAGTACCAATTAGAGCTAAATATATTAGAACTTTGTTCGGTGAAATAACTAGAATTTTGAATCATTTAATGTCTGTTTTATCACATGCGATGGATGTTGGTGCTTTGACTCCTTTCTTATGGGGTTTCGAAGAAAGAGAAAAGTTAATGGAATTTTATGAAAGAGTCTCGGGTGCTAGATTACATTCAGCTTATGTTAGACCAGGTGGTGTCTCTCAAGATATTCCTTTCGGTCTTTTGGATGATATTTACATGTGGGCAACCCAATTTGGTGATAGAATTGATGAAACTGAAGAACTATTAACCGATAACCGTATCTGGAAACAAAGAACAATTGATATCGGTATTGTGACAGCAGAAGATGCTTTAGCTTATGGTTTATCGGGTGTCATGTTGAGAGGTTCTGGTGTTCCTTATGATATTAGAAAAGCTCAACCCTATGATGCTTATGATTTAGTCGATTTTGATATTGCTGTTGGTACAAATGGTGATTGTTATGATAGATATTTAATTAGAATGGCTGAATTTAGACAATCTTTAAGAATTATAGAACAATGTATCAATGATATGCCAGCTGGTCCTGTTAAAGTTGAAGATTTCAAGATTTCTCCACCTTCAAAAGAATTAATGAAAAACGATATGGAAACTTTAATTCATCATTTCTTACTTTTCACCAAAGGTTACCAGGTTCCTCAAGGTGAAACTTACACTGCCATTGAAGCTCCAAAGGGTGAAATGGGTGTTTACGTCGTTTCTGATGGTTCTGAAAGACCTTATAGATGTAAGATTAGAACCCCGGGTTTCGCACATTTAGGTGCTTTTGATCACATTTCAAGAGGTCACTTATTGCCTGATGCAGTTGCGATTATTGGTACTATGGATTTGGTTTTTGGTGAAGTTGATAGATAATCACTTTAAAATCTAGCTTCTTAAACCCTACAAGGACAAGCAACTAAAAAAAAACATTCAAAAAAAAATACATAAAAAATAATATAATGCCATGATAAAATAAGAAATTACTTTATTTATATCTACCTATTTATTTATCTATTTATTTATTCATTTATTCACTTATTCATTTATTCATTTATTCTTTACAGTTTCATCTATTCATTCTACCTTCGTATTTCATTAATGAAAATATGAGCTACTTACTACTTAACTTATTTATTTTGTTGTATTTTTTTTATAACTTTAACTTCTATAAATTTCAAACTTTAAAATTTATCATTTTGTAAATTAGTTATAGCACGAGCAGTCTTTGTTAACGTGTATAAAAAAAAGTTATCTAGAACTACATTTTCAAAAAGCAGTCTCAAACCACCAATAAATATTTAGAAATCCGGAGACAGTCAAAGTGTGGATATTTTTTAGAATGATATAGAAAGAAAAAGAAAAACAATAAAGCAGATTAAAAACAGAGAATATAGCAAAAGAAACCGCAATAAAATCTCAGAAATCCAAACTTGCAATTTCCTCAACTGTCGGACAAGTACACATCAAGTTCATATCACCAAATGTATCATCAACTCTGCCAACTGTTGGCCAAGTTTTGAAATTCTTCAAATATGGCAACGGATAGCCAGCCTGTTCTCTTGTATATCCTCTTTTTGACCACTCTTCTTCATTGGTTTCCAATAAATCGCTCAATGGATGTGGAGAATTCTTCAAGATTGCACCATCTGATCTACCTTCTTCAACAGCTCTAATCTCTTCCCTAATTGATAACATTGCATCAATAAATCTGTCCAATTCAGCTTTATCTTCGGACTCGGTTGGTTCAACCATTAGAGTACCCGGAATTGGGAATGACATAGTTGGTGCATGGAACCCATAATCTTGTAATCTCTTGGCAACATCAATCGCTTCAATTTGAATAGATTTAAATGGTCTGATATCAATGATAAATTCATGAGCACAATACTCAATTTTACCATTACCATTGTTAGATTTTTCACCTAAAAACAAAATCTTATATGCATCCTTCAATCTATACATCATATAGTTTGCATTTAGAATTGCAGTCGCTGATGAAAATGGTATATTGTTACCACCCATTGATTTAATATATGCGTATGGAATAGGCAAAACTAACGCAGAACCAAATGGGGCTGACGAAACGGCATCAATTGCATTTTCAATATTTGTATTGGTAGTTTGACCAAGTGGATGTTTTGGTAATAAATCAGCTAGATGTTCAGCAACACAAATCGGACCAACACCAGGTCCACCACCACCATGGGGAATTGCAAATGTTTTATGTAAATTCAAATGACAAACATCTGCACCCAAATCACCAGGTGATGTTAAACCAACTTGTGCATTCATATTAGCACCATCAAGATAAACTTGACCACCATTTAAGTGAATAATTTCACACGCCTCTTTAATTGTTGGTTCAAATAAACCATAAGTTGATGGATAGGTGACCATAAGGGCGGCCAAATTCTTCGAATGTTTACTGGCCTGTTTTGCAAGGTCTTCTAAATCTAAATTACCATTTGACAAACATTTGATTGGTATAACTTTGAATCCAGCCATGGTTGCAGAAGCAGGATTTGTACCATGAGCTGAAACTGGAATCAAAACAATTTTTCTATCAGTTTCACCCTTAATAACATGTAAATATTGCTTTATAACTGACAAACCTGTATATTCACCTTGAGCACCCGAATTTGGCATTAAAGTAGTTTTGGCAAACCCAGTAATATCGGCCAAATCCGCCTCTAATTCGGTGATAAGTTCCATATAGCCTCTTGCTTGATCCCTTGGAATGAACGGATGCAATGATGCAAATTCAGGCCATGTGATTGGTACCATTTCAACAGTTGCATTTAATTTCATTGTACATGAACCAAGAGAAATCATCGATGAAGCTAATGAGATATCCTTTTGTTGTAATGAGTATAAATATCTTAACATTGCAGTTTCAGAATGGTATTTCTTGAAAACTGGGTTAGTAAAAATAACATCCTTTCTGGTCCATTCTTCGGGAAATTGTGGTAATTTGGTGTGTTCTAAATCAATTTCCTTGACGCCTGTAAATAATTCTATTAAATCAGTTAAATCCTGTTTGTTTACTGTTTCGTCAAGTGATAGTTGAACAGTTGATTCACCAACTTTGAAAACATTTATCCCGAAATCGTTGACAGCTCTTTCCATAAATTGATTTGATGTAATACCGTTCAATTTAATACTTAATGTATCGAACCATAAGTTATTGATAATGTCATGAGGGGAATTCTCTTTGATTTCATTTGCTAAAATACTTGTGAAACCATGAATTTTAGTTGAAATATTTCTTAAACCGTCTAAACCGTGGTAAACAGCGTAATTCGCAGCAATATTAGCTAATAAAGCTTGGGCAGTACATATATTTGATGTTGCTTTTTCTCTCTTGATATGTTGTTCTCTGGTTTGTAATGCTAATCTTAGAGCAGGCTTGTTGAATCTATCCTTGGTAATACCAATCAGCCTTCCTGGCATTTTTCTCTGTAAAGCTTTAGTAACTGCGAAAAAAGCAGCGTGTGGACCACCAAAACCCATTGGAACACCGAATCTTTGAGATGAACCAAGAACGACATCTGCACCGAAAGTAGATGGTGGATGCAATAGAGTCAAAGCAAGTAAATCAGATGCAACTGATAATAAACCCTTATTTGAGTGAATCAGTTCTGAGATATCTTGTAGAGTCTTGATGGATGGTAAGGAACCATTACTTTGGGGATATGAAACTAAGACACCACAAATTTTGCCAATATTTTCCTTGAAATCATTAAAACCTTCCTTTGAAAATAAATCGACAACTTTGATTTCAATACCCAAAGTACTTGCTTTACCTTCCAGAACACTATAAGTTTGTTCGTGAACATTTGAATCAACGTAATATACCTTTTTTTTGTTTCTGGTAAAATTATATGATAATATCATTGCCTCAGCAGCTGCTGTGCCTTCATCTAATAATGAGGCATTGGCAACAGGTAAACCTGTCAAATCGGAAACAACAGTTTGATAATTTAGTAAACTTTCTAATCTACCTTGAGAAACTTCAGCTTGATAGGGAGTATAAGATGTATACCAAGCAGGGTTTTCTAATAAATTTCTTTGAATAACTAATGGTAGAATGGTACCATAATAACCTTTTCCAATATAGGAACGTAAAACTTTATTTTTACTTGCCAATTCTTTCAATCTGGCAATCATTTCAGTTTCAGAGTAACCATTTGAGGGTTGCACCTTTAATCTTCTTCCCACAAAAACTTCTTCAGGGATAACGGATTTGATAAACTCTTGTAAATTACCAGAATTTACTTCTTTTAGCATTTCTTTAACATCATCAGGCCTTGGACCTAAGTGTCTTTTACCAAAGGTATCTAAATTTGAGAATTTATCAGTGTTAGTGAATAAAGTGGCGTATTTTTCTGTTGAAATATCCACTTTCGTAGATTGTGATCTTCTTAATGGATATATAGATTTTTTTAAGTTTGAATAAGCCAAACGCGATACCTTTAGGGAGGATTTCAGCATTATTTATTATCTAAACTGATAAGGATGGAGAAATAGTTAGTATTTTATAAATAAAACAACTTATTTATCAAATTGTATAAACTAATAACATACTGTGTTGTGAGATGGATGTGATTTGAAAACCGAAAAAAAATTAAAGTAAAAGTTCAAAAGTACGATAAGAAAAGAGTATTATCGAAGTTAAGGTAAGATTTTTGAGTCAATTTGAGTTTTTGGGAAGGACTGTCAGAAAAATGACCGGAAGGCTTAAATATATTTTTTTGTAAAGGAATTGGGATAGTATTTATAGCAGAGGCTAATAACACATTGCATATAAATTTACTTGTAAAGGTTAGTGAGCAGGAGTCAAAAGCGGTAAATCGGAGCCTGCGCTTAGAAGGGCATGTGAAACAGAGTCACTAAATAAATTCGGAGTCACCTAATCGGAGTCATGCGAGTGTATCATGCGGTGCAGGAGTCTCAACAGTTTTGACTTCTCCGTTAGACACTCGCTATGTGGTAGATTGTTTGGTTACATGAATTAAGGTATCACAAAAATAAATTAAGTTACTTAATAAGGCTTTTATATTTTACAGGCTTGAAATTGCTTCCCGCTATTTATACCAGCCCAATCACCATTTGGGCTCCAACAAGCATAGTTCACTTCCATGTCAGTGTTGAACATATACTGAGGCTGCCTATCGCCATAGGAATTGTTGTGTCTTTCAATACCATTAGGGCTGCTGAAATCATATATAAGTACTTGACAATCGTCTCCACCTGACATAAGTAAATTTTTCTTTGGGTGCCATGCAATTGTATTTATCGGTGCAGAATGATGCTGTAATGAATATATTGGTACACCTATGTTTCTTAAATCAAGAATAAAAATCCTGTTTGAATTTTTCTCAAGGACTGCAATTTGATTAGCATTGTAATTCGAGGTTGCCAATCTTACTACTGGAGTTTTGGTTTGGTTTGTTGTAGTATTCATATTATCTGACTTTTCATATATTATTGTTGATTGTTCTAAATTTCTTAAATCAAATAATCTAACCGAACCATCAGATGAACAACTTGTGAAAATGTTGGTGTCTCCATTTATGTATTTAACATCATAAACATCGCTATCATGGGCAATAAGTTGAGTTCTGGCTGCAAAGACACCTTTATTCAGATTCCAGACTGTGCAGGTTGTATCAATTGAACACGTAATTAGATAACTATGATCATTTTTATTCCAATCAAAAGAGGTTATTGGTGGTAGCTGATTAAGATTTGAAGTTTTTGAATTAGTAAGTGCTGCTTTTTCAACTAATTTTCCAGGGGTTACATGTTTTTGATTATCTAAATTGCTGCTTTCGTTTCCAGTTGGTTCTATATTTTCATAAATTCTTAAACATTCCGAAGATGTTGCAAGAAGTTCTGTATCAGTATTGGATGAATCCATTGCAGGATCCCATTGTAATCTTGTAATTGGATATTTAACGGTATATTCAAAAGCATTCTTAAAGGACCAATTATGATTATTATTATTATTATCATTATTAGTCTTATCACACTTTCCATCGTTTTTCTCATTTTCATCATCATTATTATAGTACTCTGTCGTAAACGACTTGGGTAAATTAGGGGAAGAATGTACATCATTTTTATCTGGTATGCCATATAAAATTTCGATTTTATTTGTTGGATCCTCCCCGAATGAAGATAAAGCAATTTTGGCGCCAGATTGATTCCCCGTTTTTGCCCAATCACAAGCATAAAGTGGATAATGAGATTGGTAACATGATGGGTATTTACGTTTGGATTGCGTTTCAATTTCTAGATGAGATAAATTATTATTGTTGTAGTTTATTGGGTGGTAACTGGGAGAGTGTTGGTTATATATACTATTTGCTCTTGAAGAATTTATGTTTGAAAATAATGCATATTTGTGAAGATAAGGTCTTTCGGAGGCGATAGAAGAACGTTTTTGCAAATTATTAATATTTGGGTAGGGATATGATGGCAACATCCGTGAGTTAGCAAAGTGAAATGGATGTTAATCGAAATATTTCGCTTGCTATAGCACTGGTGCATTGACCAAGTGCTTATCTACGACCCTTAGCAATTGGTTGTCCGTGGCACTTCCCTCATTCCCTCGCTCCCAGGTGGAAATCACGTGGGCGGCAGACTGTGTTTCTGGTGTACGGATCAGGCGTGTGAAAACGACGCGTCTCCCGCACTTCGGGAAAGGGGAGAGGGTGAAGTCGGACAAATCGCGGGGGAGCGCACCGCGAACTGCGCAAAGGGCGGCACTCGTCCACGGACAACAGCACGCCCGCAATCCCACAATCCCGAAAACAAGAAAACCCCTTACCTCCGATGCCCGCTCCGCACCACATGACCCGCCTGCGTCCGCGACTGGTTTCCAGCTGATAGCGGGCGCAATCTCACTTGCAAATGAGCAAATATTCGATATGCTTGATACCTGATATGTAGCCTTGATAATTGATATATATTAGATATAACAATTCTTCACGTGCGTTCTGGATGGCAAATGGCGCCCAATTGTGCCGATCCCCTCATTCGGCATTCGCTTCTTTTCTTGTGCTACTTACATTTCTTTTTTCTATTTAGAAAATCTTCCTTACTCTAAAGGACCCTGATTTTAATTTTCGTAGGTGTCGGAACTAATTCCCCCGCTGCCCTTTTTTCCATCAAAAAGTTCGAAGAGTGTGATAAAGCCTCTTATTTAGTTTTGCCGACTATATAAATAAACCACATTTCCCTCACATTACATCATAGAATAAACGTTTATACGGCTGTTGATTACTATTTTTTCCTGGTAGGTCATCCATCCATTCCGTTGCTCTTTTCTCAAATTTATAACATATACACTATAATCGTAGCCTTTATTTACCCACTGCTACTCCATTATTGTTTCCAGCTGGTATCCGTTTCTCTATTTGCTCATTACTTACTTACTTACTTTTTTAGTTCCTTTTTGCTTCCCCATCCATCAACTATCTATATCCCCCTATTAATCTCTATTGATGAATTTAATTCAACAGATGAATCATATTCCTACATCTTCAACTTCAAATAGTAACAACGCCAATCCTTATCCAATTGATACTTTTACTGGCATAAAACATTCTCTAGACTTCCAACAAATGTATAACCAATATGCTTGTATTCGTTGTAGGAGATTAAAGAAAAAATGTTCAAAAAATTTACCAAAATGTTATAATTGTGAAAAACAAAATGAATTATGTGAATATGTTGAACGTAAAAATAAAAGAAGATCATCAGTTACCCGTAGTCCAACGTTAATCGGTGGAATGGAAAGAATCTATACTGGTAAACCAGAATCAGAGTTAAATGTTTATACCGAACAATGTCTGAATTCAACATCAATTGCAAATTCTTCAACTAATAGTAGTAATGACGATGATAATGATGATGATGATGATGATGATGAAAAACCAGTCGAGATTGAAAATCCAAAAATTTTAGTAAATGATGTCATTGTTAATAATCCTGAGCCTTATCATAAAAGAACTTCATCAAATAGTACAAATAATACAAATTATACAAATTGTACAAATAATACAATGAATTCAAATGTAATTCAGTTGCCTCCGATAAGTTCAAGATCTTCAAGCATAAATCGGCAACAAAATTATGAAAGCTCTTTCCCTTCTTTAGCCTCTTATTCGCTACAAAGTAATAATGACCTTAATCCAAAAGCATTACCCTCTGTGCCAAAACAATTACTAGTACCAAACTATCCAAACTACTCAAACTTTGGAAATACAAGTCCAGATCAAAATTATTTCTCAACTTACTCATCTAACTTCTCACCCATTTCTCCAAATTCCTCCCAGATTAATTATCAATCTTTTCTACCTGATCCAACTAATACTTCAAACAAGCCAAGATCTTACTCAAAAGGTTCAGTTAACTCGTATTCGTTATCTCCAACAACAAACGTTTTTCCAAGTACTTTTAATCTTTCTCCAATTCAAACTAAAAATGACGAAAGTTTAAAAACTATAAATTCCTCAAACAGAGCTAAAAATAATAAATTATTCGGTTTATCTTCCTCTAATTCAATTGAATTTGATTCATTGAATTTGACGTTTAATAAACTTGGTTTAATCGATGATAATATTTTTATTACCTCTCTAGATCATAGTTTGGATTCAAGTTTTGACAAATTTTTATCAATTCTTCCAAAGTTCTTCATCTTTTTAGATCAAAAAGTCATTAATCAAAAGTTAGATTCTTTGAAGAGAAATACTTTTGATTGGAGTGGTAATGCTCAAAATAATGAAGACTATCATAACTCGATTGAATTTTTATTAATTTATACATGTGCAATAATAATTTCATACGGCAGCCCCTCTGAATCAAATAATAAAAATAAAAATGATCACAAATATTTTTTTACGATGGCATACAAATTACTTCAAAAAAAACCTAATTCTATTACCAACATCCAAGTGTTAAGGTTAATGACAATACTTCAAATTGTATCTTTTTTAGTTGATCCGACTTTGGATACATCTTGGTTTATACAAAGTATACTATCTAGATACTCTTTAAAGTGGAAGATGAACAAGAGTTTGAAGAATTCAACCTCTGAAAACATTACTTTATTTGAACTAGAATATAAGAATAGGCTATTTTGGAGTATCTTTATTTTTGATTCGTTTATATCCTCAACGCTTGGTCAGCAACCAACTTTCAGATTGTGTGATATCAATATACCGTTACCAATTGCTATTACGAAAGATGAAGAGCCAAAAATTATAGTTCAAAATATAATAATCAGTATGACCAAAATTCAATCCAAGATTTTGTCAAATTTATACACAGCTAATTCGAATGATCAAAATACTTCAGATGCTGAAAGATTCTTATATTTATTGAGGCAAGATGCAGACTCCTGGTATAATAACTGTCGCGTCTCATTATCTCAAATATCCGAGGCTAATCTCATATCAAAATGTGATGACACTATAATTTTTAAGAATGATCATTGCATAAATTTTCAAAATTTAGCAGCTTGGATATCCCAAGAATATTACTATACCTTGATACAAACATTCAAACCTTCAAATTTATTTCCCAAACCTGATAAACGTAACTTTGGCGTAATTTGCGATGCAACTTATCAAAATACAAAACTATTGAAAGACTTACTGATTAAAAGTTTTGTACCGAACTGTTCAATTTTACTATATCGTTATGCAATCACGAGTTTATCAATACTAATGGCAATATATAAGGGTATGTTTTCATTAGATCAGTGTAAAAAATTAGTTGAAAATATGTTAAGTATTTGGAGAATAGGAACAACTGAAATAGCCTCAGATTGTTATGCATGTATTTTAGAGATACAAAAAATAATAAACCCATTATTTTTAGATCCAAGTGAATCCAGAAATAACGCTAGGACTTTTAAGATGAATAATGACTCAGCAAAATTAGTTCTGGGTGTAATAAAAACTTTTGCAACCAATTTAGATAACTATGGTTTTTCGGTCTCAAAAGATATTGAGTATCTTGAAAACTGTAAAACTATTGAATAGTTTCTCTTATTTTTTTGTGTATTTTAATGTATTATGTATATATATATAATTATTCAAATACTAAAATACTGCGAACGGGGTATATCACGTGATTAGTTCAACAATTTGAGTTAACCTTTTCATGAAACTTGTTGATTTCAAACAAAACAACCCTAATACGTTTGTGTTGGCAACAAATACAGCTGAATCCGGTGGTATAACTGAAGACTTAACTTACATGTTTAGTGCAAAAAAACATATTTCTCTTCACAAACAATTTCTGTCATTGCTTCCAGCGAAGTATGAATCGGAGGACAGCAATAAACTTGCAATTGCGTATTTTGCATTGGCCTCACTTGAACTGCTAAACACATTAAACGACGCATATAATGAATTAGAGCTCGAGTCCTTCATCCAGTACATTTATAGCCATTTGATTGAATCAGAAAATTATTCTGGATTTAGAGGTTCCTTTACATATTTGAATAATGAAAACTCAATAGATCTTGCATCAACTTGTTTCGCATTACAATGTTTGCTAATTCTTGGAGATGATTTATCCAAACTAAACAGAAAAAAAATCCTTTCTTTTGTAAGTGCTTGTCAAAAGTCCAATGGTGGATTCACAAACGTTTTAAACTCAAAAATCGAAAAAGACTTGAGATATTGTATGATTGCAACCACGATATGCAAAATTTTATGTGAATACACGATGAAAATTGACGAATATATTGATACCGAGAAACTCAGGAAGTTTATATATGATTTACAAACTTACGATGGGGGGTTTTGCTTTCATAAAGGGGATGAATCGCATAGTGGAATGGTATTTTGTGCTGTTGATGCGTTATCGATAATTGATGAAAATTTCAGGAGTGATTTGAATAGCAATCAAGTAACTTTATTATTGGACTTTTTAGCTCACAGGCAAATATCGTTTACTAAATACAACCAACTGGAGTATTACGGGAATGAATATGCAGATACAAATGATAATGGTGGATTTAATGGACGAATTAATAAGTATGGTGATACATGTTATGTATTTTGGGTAATAGCATCCTTAAACCTGATGGGTTATGCAGATCTAGTAGATTCAGAAGCTGCAATTAAATTCCTGGTTGAGAAAACTCAGAACTTAAGTATGGGTGGGTTTAATAAAACCACAGATCCTGACGAATACCCTGATCCATTACATTCTTTTTTAGGCTTATCCGCTCTCAGTATTTTGAACTATCCCGATATTCAGCCTCTAAATTGTGAATTTGTCATTCCGCAAAGTAGCTTCAAACACTGGGAAAGTATTCAGAGGAAGAACTAACATAAGTAAATCTATATACAGGTTTAGTAATACACAATTTTTCACAATTTTACTAGCTCTTCGTAGATACACCACGCTATGGCGGCACTTCCAGCTTTTCTGATAAGTCTCAATGATAATCCATTAAAAAACTGTGTCCAGTTTTCTTTATAAATTTTTAGTGTTGTCTGTGTAAAGGTTTTGTAATTCTCAGGCGATAATTGCATTCTTGTCTTAATTGTATCAAATGGTGCTGTCACAACCGTCGCAAACGTTGAAGCTAACACCGCACTCACAGAATTAACTATGCCTGAAGAAAAGTGATTCAATTCTAAATTGGAATTACTTGCTTTAAAATTCATCAACGCTGGTAAAACTGATTTCAATTGTTCATACGATGAAATGTACAAGCCCGCATAAGGAGCATCTCTGAGGCATGTGGCACCAAAACCCCTGAAAAAGCCCGTTAATTTATCGTTCTTAAATATTTGCATAACAGCCTCTTTAATCGATTTATACTGATATAGGTTAGATTCAAATCGAACTTTAACAACCGTTATAGGCATTGTCAAAAACCCAACTAATGCTCTCGATAACATACCAATCAGAATGTTTTCATATGCTGACAGTTTGGGTAATTTTGATGAAGCATTGAAAACTGGCGCTTGGGTACTCTTCAATTTTGAAATATTCAACCTAGCTAAATGCAACGTTGAAAGATAGAGTGCACTCCCAACAGAAGTTCTCAAAGCGCTTGGCAAAGTACCTCTCCATAGCTGGCTTACTGATGTTATATTCTTCATTACTGATGTTATCGAACTTCCCTGACTTTGTTGAACCCTTGTCTTGATCAAATCTAAAGGTTGTAAAAATACCGCAGATGTCAATCCGCCTGTAAACCCGGCAACTAAATGCCTTGCAGTTTGCTGATCTTTGCTGGACATTATTTCAAGGTATTTACTCGGTGAGAATAAAATACGCCAGATAAATAATATAAAATACGATCCGTTCTTGTTTAATTTAAAATCATGCTGCAAATTTCCTCGGCGCTTACTCAATTAGTGTGAGCTTTAGTTGAAACATTAAAGGTATCTTAAAAAATTACGATGTTTACTGCAGAAAGTCATATCTTATGGATTCAAAATAATAAATAAAAAGATGTTAGTGTCTATTCAAAAATCGCCTCCGTCAAAACCGCCGTCAAAACCACCATCATATCCACCATCATATCCACCGTCGTAGCCACCGCCATTATCATGTGGCCCGGAATGGTCATCTATCATGTCACCAACTAAAAGACCACCAACCGTACCCAATGCCATACCACCCAAAATCCCTCCCATACCACCAAAACCGGATTTCTTTGGTGCTTTTTGTGGAACAACTGCAGGTGGCTGCTGATAATATTGCTGTTGTGGAAAATATTGTGGTTGTTGTTGAGAATATTGCTGCGGTGGGTATTGCTGTTGCTGGTAGTACGCTCTTGTTTGCGATTGCCCTTGACCTTGCTCTTGCCCTGGACCTTGTCCTTGCCATTGTGGGTATCCTTGAATATTATTTTGGGATACTTGAGTATACGGAGGCGGATTATTGTTGTTATTTGGTATAACAGTTCCTCTCGGTGGTTCCCATTGTGACTGGCCGGTTGATTCGTTCACATAAAACCATTCTAAATGAACATATATGATGGTTAGTTAGTATCTTAATCGTTAACATTAAAGCTATCATATAAAACAGCAATGCTTACCATTATATCTATCGTCCCACACGGCCAGCCAACCTTTAGGTACTTCAGGTTTCGCGTTCTTATCACCCATGCTAATCTGCAGAAATTAACTATCACAAATAGTATGCTTGTAGATGACGTTTATTGTCTTTTAGATGAGTGTGCTAAAAATGATGGTCAGAGTTGAATAACCACCATTAGATTCGCGATTTCCACTTATGTTCTATTTTTGTATGAAATATATACAGTGATCCAAATTTAGTAACTAAACAAATAGTAAAAACTCTTAACATAAAATATATCGAAATTTTTTAGTATATGAACACATATATATATCTACTTAAAGAAATAAAGTAAGAGAGGAGAAAACAAAGAAAGTACTGGTAACAAAATGTCTCACCATCTGAAAGGTGAGCAAACGAAAGAACAAACAAAAAGCACAAAAAAGTATGTTTAAGGCCATTAAACCATAACTAAAGTGGAAATAATTGCTATTATCACAGGTAAAAGATAATTAGCATTTAATCTTACAGATTTATTCGAGTAATCGATTGAAATATTTCCATCTCCATAAGTCAATGAGCTAGTTTGCAAAGATTGTGCAATGGATGAAACTGATGCATCCCCCACTGCAGTAACGCTGTTGATTGAGCCATACTCATTTGTTGTGACTGATTTGTTAACACCTGTATCATTTGAAGAAATAAAGGATGATTTATTTAACGTTTTTGACGCGGTCCTGGTCAAAGTCGAAAATTGGTATGGGGTAGATAGTTGATTGAGTTCGTCACTATTCGGACAGTATGTAGTAATTCTTGTAACAATATGAGTGACAGTAACTGTGTCAGCTGGAAAGGAAGTTAATCTTGTTGCCACCGTAACGTACGTACTTAAGGTTCCATTAGCCACTGTTGTAAGTGTTGTTGCGACAACCTTGGTTTCAGTGGTGTAAACAATTGATGCTTGTTCACTTGTTTCAAAGACTGTTTTTGTTATAGTGATTGAACTAGGGGATGGTCTAATTATTTCTGTCATCGTTGTAGTTTCATTCCCTGTCTCGCTTACAATAGTTTTAACCCCTGTGGCAGAAAGTGTCACTGGTGCTGTACTTCCTCCTATAAGCGAATTGGCTTCCAAGGAGTATTCGGTTTCTCCACCAACTATCGTTTCAATTGAATTTACCGTTAAGCTGGATGCCTTATTAAATGAAGATGATAAGTGAGATGGTATTACAGTAAGGTAAGTGGCTGCATCGGATGTAATAGTTGAAGTCACAGAATCTAGTAGTGATGTTGTTAATGTAAAAAGTGCAGTTTTAGTGATAGATTCTACGGAGGTTGATGTCATTATTGAAGTTGGAACGTTGGTATGTACTATAATAGTCGTTGTAAATGATCCTGTAGCTTGTGTAGGGTTTGATACATCAACAGATGTAGTAGTTGACCCACCATTTGACTCAATGGTTGATACAGAGAAACTGCTAAAGGATACAGTGGATTTTTGGAGTAATGAGTTTGATAAAAGTGATATTTCTGTGGCGAACGATTGATAATAAGATGTTTCACCACCAACAACTGGAACTAATGGAATAATAGATACAAAACTGATTTCTGAACTACTAATACTATTTTCTGAACTAACAATGGAAGACATAGTTGAAGACACTGATGATGCTTCAAATGAGTTCATTGTCGTGGACTGGTGTTCGGGTAAGATCTCACTCGTTTGCGATGCTGGTGGATCTCCACCGGATGATGTGGTTGGTGACACTGTCGACGACTCGTTGGAAGATGAGACAGTGGCTGACTCAGATGATTTCATTGTCGTGGACTGGTGTTCGGGTAAGATCTCACTCGTTTGCGATGCTGGTGGATCTCCACCGGATGATGTGGTTGGTGACACTGTCGACGACTCGTTGGAAGATGAGACAGTGGCTGACTCAGATGA